>JARYZH020000002.1:13920427-14102927 GCA_030021035.2 Notholithocarpus densiflorus
TCAACTCCACCTTCTTCTCCCATTCTAAGCACACTTCCGGATCATTTTTCCCTTGGAACGATGGTATCTTCATTTTGATGTTTCCTAGGTTTCTGTCAGTCTCATCTTGCTATCTCGGATCTCTTCAGAAACCTCTACCATGCCTTTCTCCCCTTGGCACAAACCTGCCCTCATTGTTCAATGAAGCTTAATCCTCTTCATTTTCAAACTCATCCTCGTGGTCGTCATCAGAATCATCCACGCGCGCATGCCTTTCTTGCCTTCTAGCATTAGGGACTCTTTGGGGTTGCTCCTCACACAAATTAGCAATAACAGTGTCTTGCCTATCCATCTGATCTCAAATCTCATTAAACACCACGTTCATGTGTTCAAATTGTTGTTGCATAGCCTGCAACATGAAGGATGACTCCTCTCTTCCTTCTTTGTTTGATGTTTCGCCCCTGGAAGACATACTTTTGAAACTATAGAGAAATGTTAGAAATAATTTCTCACAACACTCTCTCACGTGTTTGCACTCAAATTATGTCACTCACACTCGTGTTTCACTCTTAAATTAGCTTTTTCCCGATATTAGTCTTACACTTTCTTGCTTTTTTCCACTCGTAGCTTCCCCTTTTCAGTTCTTCATTAAACTAATAAACTTGATAAAGAAATTCAACTTGTAGTATTTAAACCAATACCAACAGAAAGAAAATATTACAGAAGCAATGAATCAAAGGAAGAGGACAAAAGAAAACAATATTTTGGTTTGAGAGAACTGAAACTACAAATAGTATTTTCCTGTTTCTTTTATTTCTGAGAACTTCTTTTTTCACTTTTTTTTTTTTTTTTTTTGAACTTGGTGCACGATTTTAACTTGGACCAAGATAGGATGATAACAGGAAACAAAAAATAGAGGGATAGTAAACCTGATTTTAGAACCTAGCTCTGATACCAAATGATACGAACCTCAATCAACACGCTTTGAGACCCAACAGATAATATTGGAATACTTCCCTAAGAAAACTAAAATTCAGTTTTTTTTATAGAAACCCCAACCCAACATTTATAAATGAAACGCGAACCAAAGGTATAAGTAACAGACCTCGACCCAATGATTATAACTGAATCACGAAGCGAAGGTATAAAATTTGAACACCCCAAGGAAGAATCCCTGATAAGTTCACAATTCTTGAAGAACCAAAAGAAGAAGCAAAATCTCATGTTTTATCTGATTTTTATTCCATGAATCCTTCATTACAATGAGTGCATGCTATTTATAAGACATGACTAAAAAGGAAAATATATAAAATAAAATAAAAAACGTACTAAATAATGGAAGCCTAAATTAAGGTTAATTTGGTCTGAAATTAGCAGCTCCAAAATAGGAAAATAGCGAAAAAAATGTACTAAATAATAGAAGCCTAAAATTAAGGTGGATTTTGTCTGAAATTAGCAGCTCCAAAATAGGAAAAATAGTCATTAAGTGGTATAGAGCTGGAAAGTCAATCAGCCATTAATCCACACCATAAATTACGCTCAATTAAGCCAGATCAGCCCTATCAATAACTTGGATTAAATTTATTATGCCTTCATCTTCCTTTGGGCCAAGCTTGGAATGTCCTGTGTTAGAATCAGCCCAAATCTCTTGAAGCAGCCCTTTAAGTGCTTCTTTGATCTTTTTGGATCTTGCTCTAGTAATAGGCCCAACTAGAACATGCAAGGGATCCTTTAATGGTGCTTGTTGATTCTCATCACATAGGTAGGCAAAGTGCCAAATTTTAAACCACATGTAAGAAACTTAAATTTCGGCCGAACCACAAGTGGGTAAGTTCTAATTTGCCCTTATTATTAATAGCTAATTAAGGAGGGACATTGCAATACTACACCACAATTAAAGGGTAGTGCAATTTGCTCAAAAGTATAAATAAATTTCTTTCGAGTGTTAAACGGTTAGTGTAGTTTGCTTATTTGCATATTCTTAGTTCTGTTATGGTATGGAACATATGAAAGGAAAAGGCCCTTGCCCCCTTGGAAATGTCCCATTGACATAACACAAACAACTACAATAGACCTAAAATATGGGGGTGGGTTACGCATCCTCAATAGATTAGTCCGCTAAATATATAAATACATATGCTTTGTTATTTCCTTAATTAAGATGTCATTTTTTTATTGCCTCTACTTATCTAATTTTTGGTCTTCCTCTATCCTATTTAGTTCTTTTTACTTGGATCTATTCTCTCTTTCTTGTTAGTGCATTAGACGCTCTCCTTTCAACATGACCAAAATATTGAAAAATCAATATATTCTAGTGAGGCAGTTAGAGAAGATGGTTCATATTATGGATGAGAAAGAATCACTCGATCTCTAGTATAAACTATAAAGGCCTTATAAGTGGAACGAGGCAAACTTTCTAAGTAAACATTTTAGAATTTAGATGCTGATCCTGTAAATGTGGGCACATTGTCGAATGTAAATTTTATGGGTTCTTTTTTTTTTTTTTTCATTTTATCTTTACTCTTCATTAATTTGAATAGATCAATAGTAATAAAAAAAAGAAAAAAGAAAAAGGAAATTACACTTTACCACCCTAAACTATATACTAGATTGCACTTTGCACCTTAAACTATTCGAATGCACACTTTACACCTTAAACTATCACACTTTACACCCCTGTGTTACTTTGACTATTATGTTAGATGGAAGTTTACTGCACGTGACAAGCACATGCATCTTGCTTAGTTGGAACAAACTTAAAAGACCGAAACACCGTTCTTCAAAATAAATTAAAAAAACAAAAGCCAATTTTTTTCACATCTGTCTCTCTCTGTCTTCACAATGGAAGAAAGGGAAGAAAATTAGCTTACATTGTGAATTCAAGTCTACGATAAAAGAATATGCCTACCAGTAAGCCTTTCGGGTTTTTTAAGTATGGGAGGTTGTCCAAAGGTGGTTCATTGTTGCCATCAATCTTGGCCCTCTTGCTTGGGCTTGGGCTTGAGCTTGGGCGTGTTTCTTCTTCTCATTCCCTAGAAAGGTTTTTAGAGGAGGAAAAAGAAAGTGATTCCTTATTGTTCCTGTAGTATTTTTTTTGGAGGCAGTATTTGAAATTCTCTAGGATTTTTTTTATCTTCTTTTTCTTTGGGCCTAAAGAATACTACCTCAGAGTCCTCATACTCCTTCACATCTGCCACCATTCAATCTTCGAAACCCTAAAGCAACAAACCAAATCCCAATTTAATTAAATCAGTACAAACCCTAATTACCTAATTAGATTGCATTTAATTCGTAAGTATTTTGATTAAACACACGTGAGACAGAGAGAGATGTGGAAAAAATTGGCTTTTGTTTTAATTGATTAAAGGGGTGTTTCAGTCTTTTAAGCTTGTTCTGCCTAAGCAAGATACATGTGCGGTGAGATTCCATCTAACATAATAACAAAAGTAACACCAGGGTGCAAAGTGTGCATTTGAATAGTTTAAGGTGCAAAATGTAATCTGGTATATAGTTTAGAGTGGTAAAGTGTAATTTCCCAAAAAAAAAAAAAAAAAAAAAAAAAAGCAAAGATAAGCCCAACTTTTTTAATTCCAATAGTTGGTTTTCTTTGTGGGGTTTGGGATACAGTTTAGGTCTAGGAATGGAGGACCTCGCCCAAAGTTGGAAGAAGTTGTCTTTAACCGAGGTGGAAGAAACTAACATTGATCTTTCAAATGATAAGAAGAAGAAAGGGTCGGTGCTAGCGGCGAAATTTTTTACAAGGCGTTCACTGAATATTGAGGCTGTGGCATGAACATTCAGACCTCTATGGCGTACCAGGAGAAGTTTCGAGGTCAGCGATGCAGGTAATAACGTGCTCCTAATAGCTTTCGAACTAGAGGTAGATGCTGAAAAGGTGTTGCAAGGAGAACCATGGGCTTTTGACAGGCACCTAGTAGCTTTACAGAAATATGATGGCACAACTCCAACACAAGATCTTAGATTCACTACAATGAAATTCTGGGTTCAGCTGCATAACCTGCCATACTCACTGTTGACTACTGAAGCAGCGCTTAGCTTAGGAAAAACTTTAGGTACTATTACTAAACCTAAAGATGATGTGGAGATGAGAGGGGGTAATTTTATGCGTGTTAGGGTGGCAGTGGACATCACAAAACCTCTTTGCCGAGGAAGAAAGGTATCATGGGATCAAACGGAGAAGGGATGGGTCTCTTTCCTCTACGAAAGCCTCCCTAATATCTGCTACTGGTGTGGGTTGTTATCCCACGATGACAAGGACTGTGTGTTGTGGCTCAACAGCAAAGGCACGTTAACAGCGGCGGACCAACAATTTGGACCATGGATTAGGGCGCCACAATTCAATCCAGTGAGGAGGGCAGTGGTGGAGGTACAAGGTTTTGAGCGTACAGCAAGTCCGGTGACAGCCACGCAATACAATACTGAGTCATTAAGAGGCAGGCCTGAAGCAGTAAGAGACGTGATAGGAACCATAAACACGGTGGAACTGGTGGACAGTCCAGAGCCAACGCACATGGAAACTGAGGAACACAGTGGCGGAGGTGCCGGCGGCGTGGACCATGATGGCAGTGATATTTCGCTCAGCCAATCTCAGAATCATGGCGCATTAAATGGGGGCATTGATTGCACTATCAACTCTAAAGCGGTTACGTTGGACCATAATACAATCCAACCAGGACAATATTCAGAGATGGAAAGAATTAATTTGGAGTATAAAGCACCCGTAGTTAAGCCTAATAATATGGACGTTGGTGAGCCGGCTAGAATTGAGGAAGGAATTATCACAGGCAAAACTGATGCAACGTTCAACCCAATTATTAATTTCACAGCTGGCAGTGGAGAGCAGCCGCATGTGGGTAATGGTAATACTAGGGCAAACAAGGCACGGGGTAGGAGTAAAAATACAAAAAGTCTGGCACGTGCCACCAAACAAAAATTGCAGAGGCAAATAGAGGCAAATGCTGACGTGGGGAAGTATCCAAATCAGCCCTGTGGTCCTAAACGTAAATGTAGTTCCCTCCAACATGATGAAACAGAGGGCTCGGGTAAAAAGAAAAGAATGGAGGTGGAAACAGAAACTCTTTGTGATGTCACGATCACCCAACTTGAAGCGGCGGAGGTTGTTGGAACTGCCGGGGGCTTGGGAACTTCCGGACAGTTAAAGCCTTAGAAAAGGTTGTTAAAAAAGAAGAGCCCACAATTGTCTTCTTAATGGAGACAAAATCGAACACTGACTGGATGAAGAATGTTCAAGAGAGATGCAAGCTCAAGCATGGTTTTATCGTGCCAAGTAATGGTAAGAGTGGCGGATTAGCTTTGTTGTGGAAGGAAGATACAATTGTAGATGTCCAAACTTTCTCTCAAACACATATTGATGCTGTGGTGGATGGAGGAGTTGGAGTAGGGAAGTGGCACCTCACTGGATTCTATGGAAATCCAGATACAAGGAAGAGACCCGAATCTTGGTCCAAGCTAAAGCACCTGAAAGGAACATCAAACTTGCCGTGGCTAACAATAGGAGATTTTAATGAGTTGACTAGCTTGTCGGAAAGGGAGGGAGGCAGCACTAGGCTGAGACAACAGATGCAGAATTTCTTAGATACAATCAATTTCTGTGGTTTCAGAGAGGTTGATTACATTGGTCCAAAATTCACATGGATATACCAGAAGGCAGATGGCTCACAGATTCGCGAACGGCTTGATAGGGCTTTGGCAACTCCGGAGTGGTTGGCTCTCTTCCCTACAGCCAAATTGCTTCACCTCACTTCTTCGGCTTCTGACCATTCCCCGTTGGCTCTACGAATGGTGCAAAAATCCCATAAAAGAAGACAAAAGAAAATGTTTAGGTTTGAAGCGATGTGGCTAAAGGATCAACAGTGTGAAGTGGTGGTGCAAGCTGCTTGGGAAGAGGGTTTATCTTTGGAAGTAGATTACACACTTGGAAAATGCATGGAGATATGCTGGACCAGATTGGAGGGATGGAATAAAACAGATTTTGGTCATGTTGGTAGGAAGATTTCTGACTTGCAAAAGTGCCTTGAGTGGATAGAACTTCAACCCACAACACCGGACATTGTACAGCTCATGCGAAATACAAGAATAGAGCTGAATGGTTGGCTTGATAAGGAGGATGCAATGTGGCGCCAAAGATCTAGACTTACATGGTTCCAAGAAGGGGATAGGAACACAAGGTTTTTTCACACCAAAGCTTCGGCAAGGTACAAGAAAAACTTGATTGAAGGTTTGATGGATTCAAATGGAGTGTGGCAAGAAGAGGAGCAGATTATTGAAGAAATTGTGGTGGATTATTACAAAAATTTATTCACCACTAGCAACCCGACAAATTTCAATGAAATACTAGAGGCAGTGGAGACGAAAGTATCACCATCAATGAACCGTATGCTCACAAGTGATTTCACAGCAAGGGAGGTGGAGCAAGCACTGAAGCAAATGCACCCACAAAAAGCCCCAGGCCCGGATGGCATGCCTCCTCTATTTTTCCAGCACTTTTGGTCAATAAGTGGTGATGTGGTGACTAAAACGGTACTTGACTTCCTTAATCTTGATGTTTTTCCTCCCAATTTCAATGAAACACACATTGTATTGATCCCAAAGATTAATGATCCTAAACTAGTGACTGATTTTAGACCTATTAGCTTATGTAATGTAGTATATAAAATTGCTTCAAAGACAATAGCTAATAGACTAAAAAAGATTCTCCCTACAATAATTAGTGATACTCAAAGTGCCTTTGTAAATGGTAGGCTTATCACTGATAATGTTATTGTTGCTTTTGAGGCCATGCACCATATTAGTCAGAAAAAAGGAGGGAGAGTGGGGGAGATGGCACTTAAGCTTGATATGAGTAAGGCTTATGATAGGGTGGAGTGGGAGTGTCTAGATAAAATAATGGAAAAATTGGGTTTTGATGGAAAATGGAGGAGGTTAATTATGAAATGTGTAACAACTGTAACCTATGCTATAAGGATCAATGGGAGTCCAAGAGGACATATTATACCAACTAGGGGGATCCGTCAAGGAGACCCTCTATCACCTTATCTCTTTCTCTTGTGTGCAGAAGGTTTGTCAGCATTAATAAAAAAGTCCGTAGCAGATGGAAACATGGAGGGAATTGCCATTTGCAGGGGAGGACTAAAGCTTTTCCATTTGTTTTTTGCAGATGACAGCTTGATATTCTGCAAGGCCTCTTTATCAGAATGCAACTTACTCCAACGTATTCTACATATATATAAGCAAGCTTCTGGCCAACAGTTGAATCGGGCAAAAACTTCACTATTTTTTAGCAAGAACACTCCTGATGAGGTCCAAGAGGAGATTAAAATCAGGTTTGGGGCACAAGTCATTAAACAGCATGAGCGGTACCTTGGCCTACCCTCTCTAGTAGGGAGAAACAAACAGAGCACTTTCAAAAGCATCAAGGAGAAACTTGGAAAGAAATTGGCGGGGTGGAAAGAGAAGATGCTATCCAAATCCAGAAAAGAAACCCTTATCAAAGCAGTGGCGCAAGCTATTCCGACCTATACAATGAGCTGTTTCAAATTACCTGACTCACTTTGTGAAGATTTGACAAGCATGATCCGGAACTTCTGGTGGGGGCAAAAGAATGACGAAAAGAAAATAGCGTGGTTAAGTTGGGACAAGTTATGCGAGCCTAAGTCTTGTGGTGGTATGGGTTTCAAGAAAATTAAGCAATTTAACATGGCTCTTCTTGCAAAACAAGGATGGAGACTCCAAACTAAGCCCAATTCCCTTGTCTACCAAGTGCTCAAGGCTAGGTACTTTCCACACTCTGACTTCATCCATGCTACTATTGGCAACAATCCATCATACACTTGGCGGAGTATTTTGGCTGCTCAATCAATTGTACGTGAGTGTTTGAGGTGGAGAGTGGGCAATGGTAGGGACATAAGGATTTGGGAGGATAAATGGCTACCTACGGCACCCACACATAAAGTCTGCTCACCAAGGTTATTCTTGGACCCGGACACAAGGGTGTGTGAACTGATAAAGCCTGAATCTGATAGTTGGAATTCTGAGGTCATTGATGCTCTGTTATACCCACATGAGGCAGAGGTAATCAAGGGTTTGCCATTGAGTGCTCGGTGTCCAAGTGACAAGCTAATCTGGGCAACATCTTCAAATGGACTCTTTAGTGTGCGCAGCGCCTACTCCCTAGCTGTAAACCTCAGCAAACCTGAGACCGTGGGGACCAGCTCAGACAATAGTCAGGTGCGACAATTTTGGAGGAGAATATGGAGCCTCTCGGTACCGCACAAACTGAGGCACTTTGTGTGGAGAGTTTGCAAGGAGATTTTGCCCACAAAGGCTAATCTCATGAAAAGAAAAGTATTACAGCACGGCATCTGTGATGAGTGTTGCACCGAGGTGGAGACGACGGGACATGTACTGTGGAATTGTAAAAAAGCAAAGGACACTTGGGCATATTCAAAGGTTGTTGCACCAAAGGGTGGAGAGGAGTGCGTGTCTTTCCATGATTTTTTATGGCAGTTGGTAATGGTTGATAGGGTGGAGGAAGACAAACTTGCTCGGATTGTCACCATAGCTTGGGCACTTTGGTGTAATCGAAATAAGGTAAGGAATGGAGGGAAGCGGAAAACAGGGAGCAAAATAATCCGATGGGCAACAACGTACCTGGCGGAGTTTACAGCTGCAACAGTGTCACCAAGTGAACCAAGGCCAAGGCCGGAGTTGAGGAGCTTCTGGACACCACCACAAACCCCGATGTTCAAGGTTAATGTCGATGGAGCCGTTTTCTCATCACAGGGCGCAGTGGGTATCGGCGTAATTATTCGAGATGAGGAAGGCCGGGTGGAGGCAGCTCTAAGCAAGAAGATTATGGCACCTTTGGGAGCAATAGAGGCAGAAGCTAAAGCTTTTGAGGCAGGACTTCTATTCGCAAGAGACATTGGAATTCAAGAGCTGGTTTTGGAAGGGCACTCCATTACTATCTACAATGCACTCAGTGAAATATCAAGCCCACCATCCTCTGTGGAACCCATTATTGTAGGTGTGAACGCACTGTGTAGTGATTTTAGGCGAGTTGAATTTTCCCATGTAAGGCGACAAGGAAATAGTCCAGCACACTTATTAGCCAAACATGCTAAAAACATTGCTGATTTTAGTACATGGATTGAAGAGAACTCTTGCTTCATTGAGCAAGCTCTTATCCACGATTTAATTGCTTTTTCGCATACTTAATGAAATTCTGATTTTCGCATCAAAAAATAAATAAATAAAGTGATTCATGTTGTAACAGCTATTTTTTTTGTGAATATTTAAGACCTAAATTATATTAATTTTATTGTAGATCATCTATTAGTTGACATATTTGGTATTTTATTGTTTTTATGTTACTAATTAATCAATTAATATATTTTTAAGTGTTTAGAGAGGAATAATAAATAAATAAAAACTCAGTGTTTTTAAAAACAAAACAAATAAAAAAAAAACAAATAATAATGATGGGTTTAAATTAATGGGACTACCATGCAATTAGCAAGTACAAAATATTACATTAAAGTACAAAGTAAAAGAAAGCAAGGCTCTTACCTGATTGAACCATCATCTTGTGGAACAACTGAAACCAGTGAGCTAGAAAAACATAAAACTAATAAAAATAAGGGTTTGGTTAATGTATGCCCTAAGGGCATACATTAATCACCCATTTTTAGAAAGTTTTTATGGAGAATTGAAAAAGTTGTCAAAATAGTTAATTACTTTTTTATTTTTTATAAAAAGTTTCCTAAAATGGTTTGCTAATGTATGTTCTAAGGAGTAATTCTTAGGTACTCCCGAAACCTGGAGAATGGTGCTCATTCCTCTCACATTCATGGTGAGATATACTTATTAAATTTATGGTAAGGCCTACTATGAATGTGAGAGGAGGGAGCATCATTTCTTCGTACCCCAGGAGTACCTAAGAATTTTCTTGTCCTAAGGGCACACAATAGTAAAACTCTAAAAACAATAACCGTGGCTACACAGTGATGTGAGAGACCTCGAAAGTTGCCTCTCAAAAAAGAGAGATTTTTGGAGTGCTTTTTAGGGCACCTCTCTTTTTGGGTAAGTGGTATGGAGTCACCACTTATTTTTTATACAAAAAATAAAAAATAAATAAATAAGAAAAACTAAATACATGACTGAATTGTTCTCTTCATTGATTGAATAAAAAATTACATATTTGAAAAATTGAAAAATTACATGGCTTTGGGTCCTAGTTACAAACTACCAAATAACTACATGGTTTTTTGTCCTAGTTACATTCTACCCAAAATAAAAAGTAAAGACAAGGCTTAGATCTACTTAACCAAATACCTAAATCCGAAGGTTAGGTTATGGAATTGGAAGGTGTTAGGCACCCATTTTGCCCAGACAGAGTCTGGTCTTCTAAACTCTTGTGACCAATGTACCTTTCTATGCATGTCATGAATGATATGTTGAACATGTGAAAAAAATTAAATCACACAAATTTATTTATGAATGAAGTCTCTTCTTTTGAAAATAATCAGATCTGTTTTGGTTGGTAAAAAAATTGATTTTGATTTGTCAAAATACCAGATCTGTTTTGTAGTATATAGAAAAAAGTGGTTTTTGGAGATAAAAATTTAGATCTGTGTTTATTACATAAAATAAAGTCTTTTGATTTGAAAAAGTATCAGATCTATTTTTAAGAACTAAAAAAATGGTTTTTGATTTATAAAAGATCAGATCTGTTTTATGATAAATAAATAAAAGCTTTTTGATAACAAAAAAATCAAATCTGTTTTTTATATGTTTTAAAAGAATGAAAAAGATTTTTTTAAGAAGAGAGTTTCACTCATAATTTAAATTTATGCAACATGAATTAAATAAAACAAACACAAACACAATCATGTTTAATCTTTTTATTTATTTCAAAAATCTGCATATGCTTAAGAAAAATCAGATCTGTATTTAAAAAAGATAGAAATCAGTTTTTAATTTGAGAAAAATTCAGATCTGCATCTAATAAGGATGCAAATCGGTTTTTATTTTAAGAAAAAGTCAGATCTACATCTGATAAAGATGCAGATTTGTTTTTATTTTAAGAAAAAGTCAGATCCACATCTAATGAAGATGCAGATCTGTTTTTATTTTAAGAAAAAGTCAAATCTACATCTAATGAAGATGCAGATTTGTTTTTATTTAAAGAAAAAGTCAGATCTACATCTAACAAAGATGCAGATCTGTTTTTATTTTAAGAAAAAGTCAGATCTACATCTAACAAAGATGTAGATCTATTTTTATTTTAAGAAAAAGTCAGATCTACATCTAACAAAGATGTAGATCTATTTTTGTTTTAAGAAAAAGAATTATTCACGTGCAAATTATTGGAATTATGAAAAAGATCATAACAATTGTATAAAAATCAAGATCATGCTTTAACAAAACAATAAATAATAATTCATGGATAAAGAAAAACATCCATCATCATAAACAAGAAGCATAAAAAGAAAAGGTGATCGAAAACAACCTCTTGCATGAACACTCCTTATTCTTGAGAGGATGTTTTAGGGTTCAAAGAAACTTATTCTGTTATTTTTGAAACCTAAAAACCCTAATTTTAGCAGCAAATCTCAGAGAGGATTAGCAAATATTAGCAATTTGAGAGCCTCAAAATGTATGCCTCTCAGAGCGTCGAAAAAAAAAGTTGCTGAATTATGAGACCCAGCCTCTATTTATAGAGGCCAGAAGAATCTAAAATATAGCTCCAATGTGTAGAATGCGAATCGGGACTCATCCTTTTGCGAAAAGATCGAAAAGGGTGTGCCTTATTGTCACCCGAAGGGCGTTGGGTCAAAGCCCAAAAGGGGGAAATTTAGCCCTTTTAAAGTGTCGTTCGGCACTCCAAAAGTGCCGAATGGGCTCTTGGACACCGAACGCTCTTCTGTGTTTGAGTGCATTTTGGACTCTCCTTCTAGGGTTTTTTGATCTGGTCCCCGCACCAAGACGTGTTCTCATCCTTAGTCTATGATTTTTTTTTATCTCTTTTCTGGATAATTCAGGCTTTTTCAGGAACAATTATCTTGTAGATAAATACCCTAAAATAAATCTTGATAAAGTTCAGATTATCCACAATTTTATTGTTATCCAATCATCCCTTTTATTCCTATGCATGCACCCCTATTTTAAACACTAATTATCAACCAATCACAAAATTATTTAATTGATTTTAATTGCTTAACCAATCAGAGTTAATTTAAATTGATCATGTGTGGTCGACTCTACCTAAACACAATGCATGTTGACCGTGCAACTTGATCATGCGATATCTTTCGATCCGATAGTCCGATTTGGAAACCGGACACACCATTATGACCGTTAGAATCTCAAGATCATTTTTATGATATGTAATGAATGAATTAATGCATGTAATGCAAAGACAAATTGATGCATGTGATACAAGAATAAATTGATGCATGGGGTACATGGATAGTCATTCAAGTCATTCTCCTTGATTAAATCATGGGTGCAAAATTGAGTGTCTACAAAATGCCCCTCATTGACAGAGCTTGAAAAGCGAATGTCAATGTAAAATAAAGACACTGATTTTAGCAACCATGATTTAATTGAGGTTGAATTTTCAAAGATTACCTAGCCCTTGAACTTAAAACCTTGGAACATAGAACTAGTGCCTTATCTATTGGCAAAAAATGAAAATACTTGACTGAGCTGGTAGTTGATGACTCAGGAAATGATTCTTGACAATTGGGGTGACCAAGAGACTTTTTCAATCTTGATCTTGATAATGGAGTTGTTTGTGACCCAGGGGCTTATCTACGTCGATCTTGAGCTATCTGCGACCCAAGGGCTTCTCTACCTCGATCTGGAGCTATCTGTGACCCAAGGGCTTCTCTACCTCAATTTGGAGTTTGTCGAAGTGTCGATCAAAGGTCTTCTCTTCTTCAATTTGAAGTTGTTGAAATGGTGATCAAATTTCTTCTCTACTTCAATCTGGAGTTGTTGAAATGGCGATCAAAGGTCTTCTCTACCTCAATCTGGAATTTTTGAAATGGCGATCAAAGGTCTTCTCTACTCCAATCTAGAGTTGTTGTAATGGCGATCAAAGGTCTTCTCTACTTCAATCTGGACTATTGAAATGGTGATCAGAGGTCTTCTCTACTTCAATCTGGACTGTTGAAATGGCGATTAAAGGTCTTCTCTACTCCAATCTGGAGTTGTTGTAATGGCGATCAAAGGTCTTTTCTACTCCAATCTGGACTGTTGAAATGGTGATCAAAGGTCTTCTCTACTTCAATCTGGACTGTTGAATTGGCGATCAAAGTTCTCTCTACTTCAATTTGGGCTATTGAAATGGCGATCAAAAGTCTTCTCTACTTCTATCTAGGCTGTTGAAATGGCGATCAAAGGTCTTCTCTACTTCAATCTAGACTGTTGAAATGTCGATCAAAGGTCTTCTCTACTTCAGTCTGGAATTGTTGAAATGTTGATCAAAGGTCTTCTCTACTTCGATCCGGACTACTGAAATGTCGATCAAAGGTCTTCTCTACTTTAATCTGGAATTGTTGAAATGTCGATCAAAGGTCTTCTCTACTTTAATTTGAAATTGTTGAAATGGCAATCAAAGGTCTTCTCTTCTTCAATCCGGATTGCTAAAATGTTGATCAAAGGTCTTTTCTACTTCGATCTGGAGTTGTTGGAGTGTCGATCTAGGGCTTTTCTACTTCAATCTGGAGTGTTGCCTGCAAAAAGTCAAAATTTGGGGGCTAGACTTTTAAATTATGAGAGCTTTTTGATCCCACTATTTTTTGAGATGTGTGATTTTCATTTGTTCCTTCTTGATTTGAATCTTTATCAAGAAAATTTTGATTGACAAAAGATTCTATTTTGGGGAAACATTTGATTTTTGAAACTTGGAAGTTTTGAAATTGACATTTAAAATTTTGAGACTTTGGAACTTGGAGATTTTGACTTGAAATTTGGAACTTGAAATCTGAAATTTTGAAACTTAGAATTTTGAAAATTAAGGCTTGAAATTTTGATCATGAAATCTGAGGTTTGAATTTTTTGAAAACTGAAGATTTGAGTTTAAATTTTGGGCATTGAGGATGTGGAATTGAAAATTTGGGAATGAAAATTTTGAATTGAAAATTTGGAGTTTGAAAGATACTTGAAAACTTTAAAAAAGATTATTTAAATTTTTTTTTTTTTTGGGTTCACTTAGCTTTTGGCCCCCCACTTCTTTGTTTCTCCCTTTTTTTGCTTTATCTTCACCAACTTTTCTTCCTCCATTAACACTATTCATCTTCTTCTTCCTCTTGATTTTTCTTCTTCATTTCACCATTTCTTCTCACAAAAAACACTTTTCTAATCTTCTTAACTTTCCCTCATCCATCTCCATCAATATTTCTTTAGATCCTTGTGTTTTTTAGCATTTTCACCACACAACCATTTTTGGTGAAACCCATTTTTTCTTTTGCATCAAGATGGCTTCTTCCTCCAAGGGATCCTCTTTTCTTACTTTTCGTGGTAAGAAATATGATCCCACATTTGATTGGCATGATGAGGATGGACTTCTTCAAGACCCTAGGACCCATGCTCCATATTGTCATGTAGACACCAAGGTTAGTTTTTTTTTTTTTCTTTGGTTTCCTTGCTTGGAAAAAATGTTGTTGTATATTTCATTGAAAGTTTCATGGTAAGATATTGTCATTGGGTTATTTTGAAATTTTTTGGGCATTGCATGATTGGTTATGTCGGAGAATGTTGGCTTTGGAGCATTCTTGAAATGTTGTTTTTTCTTTAATCATGGTGCAATTTGGACAATGTTGGTGGCTTATGGAATTTTGACAATGTAGGTAGATGGTGATGTTGTTGGATGAATTTTGGTTTGGATTTTGGGAGTATTGGCATTGTGAAAAATTTGTGTTAGGCTTATATGAATATGTTCATGATGTATGTGGAAAAAACTTGTTGGCATGTGTAAACTTTGTTTTATGCACATGGCAAAATTTTGTGGGTAAATTTATGGGTATGGAAAATTTTGACTATGGTAAAATTTCGACTATGAAAAATTTTGTTGGGTATGTGATGTTGGTTCATGGAAAATTTTGTGGTTATGATTTTGGCTATGTGAGAATTTATTTGTGCATGGGCATGAACTTGTGGGAATTTTTTTTTATCTTGGACATGTAGGAATTTTTTTTGCATGGCTATGGAAAAAATTTGGTAGTTGTGTATGGATGTGTGGAAAATTTTGATTGTGGTGAAATTTTGGTGGGGCATTGGTTGTGAGAATATATTTATTATTATTATTATTTTTTCATGTGGGTTTTGGTCATGGAAATTAATGAGCTAAACTTTTGTGTTGCAGAGCCTCAAGAGTCAAGGCAGTCTTTAAATGTTGAAAAGTGCATGGGCAACATTGTCTCCTAGCATCAAAAACATCATCAATGAAGCAAGATTTGGCACTTTCTTTGAAGCTTTGTTAAATCAAGAGACACATGAATACAAAGATCTTCAATTACTTCTTACCTTGGCAGAGCGCTTCTGGGACACTACCTGTACCTTCCATTTTCCAGGCATTGGGGAAGTAATGTTGACACCTTATGACTTCTCTGTTATCACTGTTCTAAGGTTGAGTGGTGAAAGAATTCTTGTCAATGATTCCCTTACTTCAACTAAACTCATGAAACTTTTAGGTGTAGTGCCTTCTAGAATGAGGAGTAACAATGTTCCTTTGTCTTGGCTATGTGATAATATTCCCCAATGTGAGACTGTGGCAAAGGGTGCTCGTATGTTCAAGCTTCTTTTTATTGGGACTTTCTTGTGTCCAGATTTAGGCAGTATTGTGAATCTGCGCTACTTGGGGAGCTTAAGAAAAATTGAACAAATCCGGTGATAGGCCAAGAATGTATTGACCCATTGTGATGAATCAACCAATTAATTAATTAATTCAATTAGCATACAGTAAGCGTGGTAGCACAAACAAATCACCAACTAAGTTAATATGCAGCAGAAAATAAATTGACATGGTGATTTGTTTACGAATAGAGAAAACCTACACGGCAAAAAGCCCACCGAGTGATTTTAAAGTCACCACCCCCAAGAATCCACTATTATCACAACAAGCGGTTACAAGTAAAGGAATCCTAGTACCTTATACCAACCTACATTGAACTCTTTCCCCAATACCCAATTGGACTTGTTCTGTAATGACAATATCTCCTTTCAATGCACGGCTCCCAGTACGTGACTAACCAATTTGATGTGCGGATCCCAGTACGCGGCTTACACACCAACTTGAGAAGGATGTTGGCTACAAAGTTCTTCAGTTCATCACACGATGAAGATCACGAAACTCCTTGGTTACAAAACCCTACGGCTTACAAACGCAGCAGCTTCTTGAAGAGAAAGATGAACTAGGGCATATGTCTCCGGTTCACAATATACTTGTGAAAAACTTTGGCATTGATGTGCATCAACTGTGACGGCCCTTAAAACAATCCTTATATATGTTTAGGGTTGTGAGAAAAGAAAGCCCAAACATCTATACACTGATTGGATGAAAATCAGAACTGAAAATCTAATTTCCTTAAATCTCGATAGATACCCTATCTATGGAGCAACTGTCGAGCATTGGGCTTAAACAGCCTTTTAAACCTCGATAGATGCTATTTGTCAAGCTAGCTGTCGAGCTTTAAAATCCAGCACTTCTTTACTTATTTCTTGGACAAACTTGCATGGCTTTAACACTTGGACTTGAAACCATGTTCCTTGAAGCATTAAACACATCCTAGATCTACCCACTTACAAGTAAAGTGCGTTTTGTCAAAGGATTAGCCAATTCTATATTGACATATGTTCCTAACATGATTCATATATGTCCTAACATCCGGAATTATGACTAGGGCGGTATGGCTTATGCTACTCTGATGCATTTCATGACCCAACTCTCCAGGTAGAGCCTTTCAAGCTTGGGTGGGGCTCCATTTGTATGGCAGGTGAGGTTTGGGATTTATTTTGGCTATTGTGTAGGTTGTGGAAAATTATTTTGGCCATGTATGGGTTTTGGAAAGTTATTTTGGCTATGTGGTAATGGTGTTGTGAATTTTTCAGGTCTAGATGTACGAGTACTTTGGAGTTGGTCTTGAAATCCGGGAAGAAGTTGCTGGCATTTTTCCTAGATTTCTACGTTGGTTGCCCAAACATCGTTTGTCTACACCATTCTTTGCAAATTTGGCGTTTGGTGATTGATAATTTGACTGTTGATGATGTGAGTTCTTCCTCCTCTTTCTTTTGAAATCTTTGGCACTTGGCTATGGTTCAGTCTCTTCTCATTTTGAGTTCCTTTGTGACTTTTCAGATGGATTTAAAATCCTTGGGCTGGATGTGAGGGGTATGTAGAATGTAAGCGGACTCTAGAATTGAATGGCCACCAAGTGTTGTTTGAGTGTAGGCATGGAAGGTATTGGTATCTTGGTGATCGGGTGTTGCCCCAACTTGAACATGAGTATCCTCCTACCACAATTCCAATTCCTCCTTGTCACACCATCCAGTTGGCTAACTTTCTGGCTGATAAAGAGATTGCTCGGGCCCGTGATGGCTATATTGTTGCAAGAGTAGAAAGGGAATTATTTTGAATTCATCCGACTTCATCTGCAAGGTTGCTTAGTTGGCAGAACAGTATTTTTCTTCCCTTCTAAAGTCAAATTTCTTGATCTTGCAAATTCCTTTTCATATTTCTGCTTGGTAACAATACTTGCATGTTGTATTTTCAGCCTCCATCTTCTGAAGGAGAGGAAGGGGGAAAGGAAGAGGAAGAGATTCCCTCTCCCCACCATGCTGGTAGTTCTTCTAGTTCCTTCATGGAGACTTATCCTCGTTTTTGGGCATGGCAGTATGATGTGATGAATCCTGATGGAACGTATAGTTCCATGCCTTTGATTAGCTAGAGCACGTACCAAATGTTCCTTGGCCCGATCCGGTATGTTCTTGAATGTTCAGTTCTTTGTCCTTATTTCTTCTTAGCTTGATGAGTGGCACTTAATCTGATGACTCTTGATCTAGCAAATTTGTGGTTTAGGTTTATGTGGATCTTGTTGAGGAGAGCATGCGGATGATTGGAGGCTTGCAATCATTGGCTCGCATTTAGTCCTCTCAATATGTGCTCAATGATGCGAGCTAGGTATGCCATGTTGCTTTCTGAGTGTCTTTGGCTTGAATTGTGCTTGATAGTGGAATTAACACTTGATTTTGCTGACTTTTCAGGCACATCGAATGGAAACTGCTAGCACTACCAAAAGAGCTTTAGAGGAAAGAATCAGGAGCCTCGAACTTGAAAATTGTCAGTACAATCCTCGCTTTTTTGCAAGTCAGGAAGGAAATACTAAGGGTGGCTCCTCTAGAGGTGGATCAAGGAGATCCTCACACAAGCAGACTCGGAGTCCTAATGATGTATGACTTGTATTTTTATTTTTCCTGCAAAAGAAAATGAAGTGTTCCTTAAACAATCTTGTATTATTTCCCATGTTTAGCTCTTTGTCCTTGGAGTCACCTTGGATCATGTAGAAACTTTAACTAAGATAAGTTTAGAATTCACCTGATGATGTCTTGTAATGCTAATTCACCTGATGATGTCTTGTAAGATAAGTTTAGAAGTCACCTTGGATGATGGTGCTTTTTGATTGATTTTTTTTAAGGTAAATGAGCCATGGGCGAATGCCCCTAGTTTAAAAAAAAAAAAGAATGCATGATTTTTAGAAGTCTCAATGATGATTTTTTTTTTTTTGAAAAAAATGATGGTAGTCTTTCTTCTTTTTTCTTTTTTTGATTCTTTGAAAATGAATAAAACATGGACGAATGCCCCTAGTTTGGAACATAAATCCATGAGTCTTAAAAAAACTTGGTTTGATCAATTTTTTGAAAACAATGATGCAAGTGATGATTTTTGAAAACAAGTGAGTTAGACACGTCAGAACACCGCAGTTTGACCAAAAAAAAATCTTTTTGAGTGTCAAATGGTCTTAAAAAATTATCCGAGAACGCGAAATTGCATGGAATTGCATGAGCGTATGAATGAGGGGCTGCGTGCCACTTGGCACGTGAGGAGTGTCATTCGGCACTTTTAGAGTGTCGAATGGCACCTGGCCACGCCGCGACGCTCACGCCATGGTGGGCCGACTCCTCACACTTTTCCCATGCGTGTTTCGCATTTTCGCGTTTTTTGAAAAAAATTTACTTCGTTTATGATCATGAAACACTCTCCTAGTCAGCTACAAACTCTTTGAAATCTATTTCAAACCTGATTGGGAATTGATGCAACTTATTTAAATGAATTCTCCTACAACAAATCTTTGCTTAAAGGTTAGTAAAGCACAATAAAAAGTCATCCATGGCTAGCAATCATAATTTTTCTCATTCAACAAATCCTGATATCAACAGATGGGTTCATAGCTTTGATTTCAGTACCAAAACCAATTTTACAGCCTTCAAACTAGAGGGAATTAAGGCTCTGAGGAATGTCAAAATCAAGTGGGACTTCGTGCTGCTGTGAAATTTTGGGATCCCGAAGATCATGTGTTTCGGTTTAATACTGCTAAACTTTGTCCGACAATTGAAGAATTCTCTGCTATCCTGGGCTATGATCCCAGCAGAAAATCTGTATCAGTTTCTTGTGATCCTAGGCATAAGGAATCTTTGTCTAATGCTCTCGGTCTTCCTACTTCCATTACTGATAGTATGATTGAAGGTCATATGGTGAATCTTTGTGCCATTATCTCTCAGCTGATTGACAAACGCACCTATGGAGTGACCGAAAATATGCAGAAAAACTTCGGTTTGGCTTTATGCATTGTGGGAAAACTTTTGCTTTGTTCTGGAAGACGTGGCTTTGTGGATGCCCGAGCCATAAGTGTTGTGAATCAAATTAAAGATGGTGATAACCCTGTTTCTTTGATCTTGGCAGAAACTCTTCTAGGACTAGATGCTGTATTTCATGGTGGGGAAACTCAGATCTTCTTAAGGAGTCCTTTGACTTTGCAGATATGGTTGATGGTGCGACTGGACATGATTGCCAAGCCTACAACCGGTAATTATGGGCCTAGCAATTTTCTTGGCAGGGTTTTGATCAAAACTGAGTGCCAAACTAAGAGTGACTGGGTGAAGTTCTTGGACAAGAAATCTAGTACCTCCATTCAATAGGACTGTTATTAGTGGAAATGCCCACCCCTTCTACTGCGGTCTCCAGGATCAGATTACATCTTCCTTGTTGGGTTGCGGAGGGCAACTTTCTACAAGGGAGATAAACTCTTGAGGCAATTCAAATATGAGCAAGGAATGTCTGGTGGTAATAGAAGAAGATTCTTCACTCCTATGGACACAAATCCTACTTCTGTAAAGAGCATGCTATTAGGTTTGGAGATGGCTGACCGAGTGGACCAATCTTTTGTCAAGGTTCAGTTTCACAAGATGACTACAGAATATTCTAACTGGTTGATAGACAAGATTGTTGATAAGGAGGCTAAGAGGATTACTATGAGAGAACAGTTTCTTAGAGTTAACCAGGAAAGACTTAATGAAGACAACTATGAATTCAAAATAAGGGACAGGGATGATGAAGCTCCTAACATAGAAGAAATCAGTGATCAACCAAAAAGGAAAAGACTGAAGACAAAGTGACCTTATTTTTTGGCTTTGAACATGTTTATTTAGAAGTTGATGTAAAAACTCTTATTTCTTGGAATTATTTAGGATTTGATGGTTAAGGGTTCTGTTTAAGGTGTAGGCTTTTGGGATTTGGTTTTTATGGTTTGGCTTAGGGTTTGGGTTTCTTGTGGTTTTTTTTTTTTTTTTTTTTTTTTTTTTTTTTTTTTTTTTTTATGGTTTAGGTGTGGGTTTCTAGATTTTGTGTAGAGACATAGTTTAATGGAATGGTTGAATTTTTGGTTAAATTTTGGTTAATGGGCGTATGGTGGGTTTTTGGAAATTGTGACTGAACCAATGCATGGTTGCCTACATACCCTCTTGATAGAAGGATCAGGTCATCACGTAGTTCATTGATGATGATTTTTTTTTATTTGCCTTAATTTTTGCCTAGGTCTCCCTTTCGGGTTTTCAACCTAGCAGGCTCTCTCACTCTTTTTTTTTTCTAACTCCCCTTTTACATAGATTGCCTTTTTGGGTTTTCAACCTTTCTCTTTTTGTTTTTTTTTTGTTTTTTTTTGTTTTTTTTTTTTTTAGTCAAACCTAAGAAGGGAAATAACATAATTTACAACCACTTCAGATGCAGTGCTTTCAAACTATCACCTTAGACGTGGTATTTCTTCAATTGATCCATGTTGGTTGGCTCAGTGAAAGGGTTTGCATCTAAGTCCATCAATCTTATTGCTCCCACAGAGTATCTCTGCTTGATAATGTATGGGCCTGCCCAATTTTTCTTGAACTTCTTGTTTGCATCTTGAACCGGGGCTCGGATTTCTTTCAACACTAAGTCCCCCAACTTCAAATATCTGGTTCTCACTTTCTTGTCAAAAGCTTTCCTAAGCCTCCTTTGGTAACCTTGAATATGATACAAGGCCTTGAGTCTCTTCTCATCTAGCATGCACAACTGATCGTATCTACTTTGCAACCAATCTGCTTCAGGGATTTCACTCTCTAGTACTATCCTTGGTGAATGGACACCCATCTTAATAGGAAGGACTACTTCCATTCCACACACCAATGAGTAAGGGGTGGCTCCTGTGGAAGATCGAATTGATGTTCTATACCCCCAGAGTGCATAAGGCAACTGTAGGTGCCAGTCCTTGTAATTCTTTGTGCTCTTCTTCAAGATTCGCCCTATGTTTTTATTAGCAGCCTCAACTGCTCCATTAGTCTAACGATGGTAAGGTGAAGAATTGTGGTGTTGAATGTTGAACTGTCGTAGTAGCTTCTCCGTTTCTCCTTTAAAGTGCAACCCATTGTCTGAGATAATTTCATGCGGTACCCCGTATCTGTAGATGATATTGTTTTGAATGAACTGGGCGACTTTCTTTGAGTTCAAGACTTTGTATGAAGCAGCTTCTACCCACTCAGTAAAGTAGCCAATGTCCACGAGTATGAATTCATGGCCATTAGTTGTTGTTGGGTGAATCTTCCCAATAATGTTTATTCCCCATATAGAGAACAGCCAGGGTGATGTCATGGTATGTAGTGGCATGGGTGGCATGTGATTCAGATCTCCATGGACTTGGCATTGATGGCACTTTCGAATATGAGCCGCACAGTCGGCTTCTATAGTAGTCCAGTAATAGCCTTATCTCATTATCTTCCTTGACATGTGTGCATTCATATGTGACCCATAACTTGACTCATGAACCTCTTCAATTATTTGCTATGCTTCCTTGGCAGTTACACAAAGGAGATGAATTCCATCATATGATCTTCTATAGAGCTTTTCACCACATATAATGTAATTAGTAGACAACCTCTGGATGGTCAATTGGTCATTCTTATCTGTAGACGGTGGGTATGTCCCATCCTTGAGATATTGTAGGATGTCCGAATACCATTTACCTTCCCCACTCTTTTCCTCATCTTCTTCTATTGTCATGCAGTAGGCTGGTTCTTCTTTGTGTTCCAACAATATTGGTCTAGCTTCATCTTTTTTTGGCCCCTCCATCATGGATGCCATGGTTGCTAAAGCATCTACAATTTGATTCTGCATCCTCGGCACATACTGATATTGGATCTTGCTGAACTTTGATGCCCACTTTTGGAGACTGAAAGCTCGAAAATGTGTTGAAAACACAAGAGATGTTTAAACCCCCAAATTAAAGATACGGCTCAATTGATTTTACACTAACTTAGTACTAAGTGCAGAATAGTGTAAATGCGAGCGGATAAACAAACAAGCTACTCTAATCCATATTAAAAGCAACACAGCAGTAAAATGGAAATATAAAAGAGTAGGCAAGAAAGATACAAACACAAGATAACACGCCGATGTGTTATCGAAGAGGAAACCGAAGTACTCGGCGTAAAACCTCTCCGTCGCCCTCCAAGCAATAAGCGATCCACTAGACAATTAGTTGGGATATATGGGGTAGCAAGAGACCCTCCAAACCTAATCTACCCGATGCACCTAAGCCCTCCAAGTTCCTACTCCAACAAGGCTTATCGAAACCGTGTCTTGTCTAGCTCTCCGGATCCCGCAACAAGCTTCATGTTGCATCTGCCATCTTTGGCTTCTTCCAATGCTTCCCATCAGCACTAAACTATCACTTGACACTCTAAAAGGGTGTGGTAAGTGTTTGGGCTATCAACCTCTCAATGATATGAAATGGAGAGGTAGGAGTTGAGGAAAATCCACAAGCAATTGTGTAGAGGATTGTGGGTACAATAATCTCTAACTCTCAAGGTGTTTGGCTAGGGTTTTCTCTCAGAAGCACTCCTCAACATTTGTGGGTAATGTGTGTATATATAGTGTGGGTACAAAAAGTGTGTATCAGATAGTACAGTCTGGCATAACAGAATGTCTCGCGGGTGTCTCTCTGGAAGGCCTTACCCGTGAGACACTCGCGAGACACAACTGTCTCCATCCTATCCTGACTCTTCGCATTCCAGCATGTGTAAGTCACATGAGTCACTTCATGGGATGCTTAGTCGCGATATACCCGCAAAAACTCTTCAGTCTTCAATTGCTTGAGTCTTCACACTCTCTCTCTCTCTATCACACAACCCTTACAATCAAATCCCACAATAAATATAGGGTACAAAAGATTGAATAAAATTACAATCAAATTTTGCATGGAATTAAAGCCAACAAAACACATATTTGTAAATTACAACTTTACAGAGACATTGATGATAAGGCATCAGCCTTTCTTCTTTGATCTTCCATTTATTCTGAATCTAAGAGATTATTTGGTGTGACTCATGCTTGCATGGAGAGTGCGGATATTAATTGGACTTGGCCGTGGATATGGGCACTTATCTTCCGAGGGATGCACACCTTTGAGCTTTAGAATCCTTAAGATAAGACGACAGAACGGAATACAATTCCTTGAAGCAGTCCGTTCAACCATTTTTGCTACAATGTGGAAAATATGGGAACACACATCGATCTCCACGTCAGTGATCAGATCATGTAAGAATAATGCTCAACCGAGATTCATGTAACCGGTGCTAGACAGAGGATAGAGGTTGCTACACATGATCATTGTGAGCAGCCTTAATTCAGGAGAAAGAAAGGCCACACTTATTGACTTCCTATTTGAGGAGAATTCAAATTAGCTCCTAAAGCTTCCCGAAGAACCTCCTCATCCGGATTCAGTTCATCATATACCGGTGGGATAGGTAATATTGGCCGGTTGATGTTTAGAATTTCTACCAAGTAGACGGGTGTAACTGAGAACCTCTTTCCTCTAACCCAGCACTTGATCTCCTCTCCTTCAACAATGGCATTAGCATAAAACTCTTTCACCAAGTTCTCGTATGCATCCTCAAGAGTTGAGAGAAGAAAGTTCCAATCCTTGGTGGCAAACCAGATGGGAATACTAGTGTCTAAGAGAGATGACTGATCAACGGCCCTTTCAACCAGCAATGGAGCATCTTGAAGGTGGTTCATATAGGTCTGAAATGCAGCATAAGATCTGAACAAGTCAAGGTCATACACTCCTGTTGAAAAACGAGTTCTCTTTGACCTCAGTGAAGGATCATCAACATCAATCACCAGCTCTTTCCCTTTGCTGTTGCCTCCTTTCACAGCTGAGCTTTTAAACAGAGACATCTGCACAAATATCACAGAGAACAAGAAACAAAAACAAGTGCATAGACACAAAAAAAAAAAAAAAAAAAAAAAAAACACAAAACTTGATTAGATTCAAGTTAGTTCAAAACAAAGGTAAAACCACCTAAAACCAGAGCAAAAAAACTCAAAACAGAGCAAGCAGACACAAAACAGCATGCTATAAGTGTTTAACCATGTAATCAATAAAAATCCATGAAGTGAATCACTGTGCATGTGTGTGTGTGTGTTGTGCATGTGCTGATGCATGTGTGTGCAGCATGAGATGCAAAAGGTGTGCCAAGTGTGTGCATGGCATGGCATTGAGGCACAAAATGGACAATGTGTGAAAAACACACAAACACTGACCAAAACATGATAAACATGATCAGTCAAGACAAAATCCAATCATTGGAACTCACTTGAGTCCAATTCAGCACAAGAATGTCACTAGGACATTTTGTCAAACACCTAACATGCAACAAAGTACACAGATGATGAAAAATGCATGAACATAATGAAATTTGCCTCAATACATGCTCAAACTTCCACATGGGGCCAACACAGATACACAAACATCAAATGGGACTCAACCCAATCAAAGATTTGGAAATATTTTCACAAAATTAATAACCCCAACCCAGTTTTCGAAAATCCCCAATTTATAAAACCCTAAGCTAAAATCTGCATAATCTAAGACAAGAATGAAGACAATGTTTAGGAAAACATACCTTGAAGTGATTTTGCAGAGATTTTTGCTTGAAAATGATGGGGTTTGAGTGAAAAATGATTTTGGGTTGAAGGGGGGTTCGAGAGAGGCTTAGCGAGGGAAATGAGAATGTTTTGAACACATCTGCCTTATAAAACTGAAAACACGTGTTTTTTGCGGGTTAGAAAGTCGTGAGATTAGTCGCAAGACACACTGAAGCTTTCGCGAGAAGCTCTTAGTTGCGAAACAATTGCAAGACAATCGCGATAGCCTCTGTATGAACTCGAAAAATTTCCAGTTTTTTCCTAAAAACATTTTACGAGAAGAGTTTAGTCGCGAAATACTCGCGAGGTAGTAGTGAGACTTTCTATATGAAAATGTGACTTTGTAATTTCCCTTAAGCACATTTCGCGGGAAGCTCTAAGTCGCGAGCCTCTCGCGAAAAGACCTCTAAAGCAGTTTTTTGAAGAAAAACACAAAAATGCATTTTTGAACAAAAACTAAAAGCACGAAAGTATAAAATCACTTTCAAAAACAAATAAAATACTCAAAAATATTTTTAGGTTTAATCAGCAAGTACTTAAGCATACACATCACATTTGAACATGTACAATCACACAAATGAGATAAGTATTAATAGAATCGAAGTCTTGTGTGTTGTGGGTGAGTATCAAATGTGGAATAGTCCTTAAACCAGAGTGAAGCTTCAATGATCAATTCAATCAAGTCATACACAACTGATACTGAGTCAAGTGGACTATCTCAATTATAGAAATGAACATATATGACCTCCCACAAGAGAATGATTACAAAACGTAGAAGCTTTTCATTTGGCTTCTGCATAAATCATAACAATTGATCCTTTTTGGATAATACATCTCCTTTTTAAGATCAGTGCTTGAAATTTTTGATATTTCAATATTGAGAGATAGCCTTTGGCTTTTTGAGCACCATACATTTCAATACAAGAGTCACTTTCCCTTTTTCCTAGTCAAATACTAGTATGTGCGACAGGCTTTTGCAGCTCATTATCTCTTTTAATTTTGAGATTTACATTTGGTGAGCTCTATTGCAAAAACATAAAAATAAAGGTGGGAAGATATATAGGCACAAGTCTATGCAAGTATCAAGACCATCAAGATTATTGACCAATCATTCATGACAAGCTTGAAGATCTATTTATAACAATCACACAAAGTTTTCAAGATTTCTTCCATAAAGATATATGTGCATACATAACAAGCTGAGCTCGTAAATGCACTACGCCATTAGTACGAAGGTACTAGGCCAAACTTTCATGTGATATACACAACACAAGTGATCAAACTTTTTGGAGATTTTTCAATTTTTATGGTTTTTGAATTTTTGAACACACACAAAAACAGAACAAGTAAAGTAAGATCAACAAAAAACAGGTATAAACCACAACCAAAAAAAATGCAAATATCAAAGCATGTGAGACCTAAACACTAGATGTGCAACAATGAACAGAATAGGTTCACATAAGAGATAGAGTTCAAGGAATGATACCGACACCAATGGTCTTACGCAAAGACTCAAACCTTGGACCATCAAGAGGTTTAGTAAAAATGTCTGCCTTCTGGTTGTCAATGTTGATGAACTCCAAATACACAATCTTTTCCTCTACCAAATCTCGAATGAAGTGGTACCGGATCTCGATATGCTTTGATTTTGAGTGTTGAACTGGATTTTTGGACAAATTTATGGCACTCGTATTGTCACTGAACACACACATAGTGTCTTGAGTGATTCCATAATCATGTAGAAGCTTCTTCATCCATAATAATTATGCACAACAACTTGCCACTACAATGTACTCAGCTTCAGCCGTTGATAGAGAAACTGAATTTTGCTTTTTACTCATCCATGACACTAAGTTATTTCCAAGATAGAAGCAACCACTGGAAGTGCTTTTCCTGTCATCAATGCACCCAGCCCAGTCAGCATCAGAATATACAGCTAGGCACTCATTCGAGTCTCTTGAATACCAAATTCCATAATCAGATGTGCCATTTATGTAGCGGATAATTCGTTTGACTGCCGTTAAGTGTGACTCTTTAGGTGTTGCCTGAAATCGAGCACATACTCCTACACTGAAAGCAATGTCTAGTCTGCTAGCAATGAGATAGAGAAGACTACCGATCATGCTTCGATAAAGTGTTGGATCCATTTGTACACCTACTACATCACAACTCAGTTTTGCTGAGGAACTCATGGGAGTTGAAGTGTGTTTCTTAGAGTCTAGGCCGAATCTCTTTACAAGATTTTTGGCATATTTCTCTTTAGAGATAAATATCCCATCTTCTCGTTGTTTCACTTGAAGTCCTAGGAAGTAGTTTAGCTCTCCCACCATGCTCATCTCAAACTCCCTTTTCATTTCTTCTGAGAATTCATGAGCTAGGTGATCGATTGTGGATCCGAAGACAATGTCATCCACATATACTTGAGCAACAAGGAGATATTTCTCATCTCTTTTGACAAACAAAGTTCGATCGGCTTGACCTCTCTTGAAACCATGATCCAAGAGGTATGTGGTGAGGCGATCATACCAAGCTCTTGGTGCTTGTTTCAGCCTATATAATGCCTTCTTCAGGCTTAACACATGGTCCGAAAAGTAAGGGTCTTGAAACCCCTTTGGCTGCTCAACAAACACTTCTTCGTTTAAAAACCCGTTCAAGAAAGCACTCTTCACGTCCATTTGATATAACTTGAAGTTCATAATGCATGCTATGGAGAGAAGAATTCGGATTGACTCTAATCTTGCAACTGGAGCAAAAGATTCATCAAAGTCTATGCCTTCAACTTGAGTATATCCTTGAGCCATCAATCTAGACTTGTTTCGGACAATTTCACCATCTTCATCAGTCTTGTTCTTGAAGATCCACTTGGTGCCGATTACATGTGTATCCTTGGGCCTTGGTACCATCTCCCATACATCATTTCTAACAAATTGATGCAACTCTTGGTGCATGGACTCTACCCAATTCTCATCCTTCAAAGCTTCCTCCACTTTCTTTGGTTCAAATTGAGCAAGATAGCAGTTGTATGTTACATGATTCGCACTATAGGCTGGTCCTTTTCTCAACCAAATTCCTTCATCTAAATCACCAATGATATTGCTTGAGGGATGATTAAGAGTTACCCTTGACGATGGTCTCTTGGAAGTGGAAGGTTCCTCATCATGAGAAATTGGAGGTTGAACTTCAGGAGGGGTGAGTGGACTAAAAGATCCTTGAGTTGATCTAGTCTCCCTTCTTGATATAGGAGGTGTAAACTCCTTTTCCGGTGATTCTTTCTCAGCATCCTCACCTTGAGACATGTTTTCATCACCCTCATTCTTCTTAATACTCGGTCCTTCACCATCATCTTCAATATCCTTTTCAGAGATAGTGTCATCAATGACCACATTTATCGATTCCATCACCGTCTTAGTGCGCTTATTGAACACTCTATATGCTCAGCTATTTGTTGAGTAGCCTAGGAATATCCCTTCATCACTCTTAGCATCAAATTTTCCAGGATTCTCCCTATCATTGAGAATATAACACTTGCTTCCAAATACTCGGAAATATTTCACCTTCGGCTTCTTTTCTCTCCAAATTTCATTCGATGTCTTCTTTGTTCCTGCCCGGAAGTAAATCATATTCCCTATGTGACACGAAGTATTCACTGCTTCAGCCCAAAACTTCTGTGGAATGCTTTTGTTTAGTAGCATTACTCTTGCCATTTCTTGGATCACCCAGTTCTTTCTTTCAACCACCCCATTCTGTTGTGGAGTTTTTGGAGCTGAAAATTCCTTCTTGATGCCGTGTTCATTGCAAAATGCTTCAAACTTTGCATTTTCAAATTCCTTCCCATGATCAATTCTGATTCTAACTATGGAAAATCCCTTCTTATTCTACAACCTCTTACATAGCTTTTCCATCCTGTCACATGCTTCCAACTTCTCTCTAAGAAATTCCACCCAAGAATATCTTTAGAAATCGTCAACAACCACCATAATATAGCGTTTTCCACCCATGCTTTCTGTTCTTGTTGGACCCATTAGATCCACATGTAGTAACTCCAAAGGGCGAGAAGTAGCAACCACATTTACTTTTGGATGGCTTGACTTTGTTTGTTTTCCCAATTAACATGGACTACAAACATTCTTCTCAATTTTTCCAAACTTTGGTAAACCAATCACAGCTTCAAGCTTTGATACTTTTGCCACTTGTTTGTAATTAGCATGTCCAAGTCTTTGATGCCACAACTCCAAAAGATTCACTCGAGCACTTCGACATGCTATGCTTGGTTTGGGAATAACCCCATAACAATTGTCGGTGGTCCTAAGTCCCTTCAAAACCTGAACCCCTACATGTGGAAATCGAACCTTTTGTTATAGATAGGAAGGTTCGGCTTCTGTGTCATGGATCCATGGTCGCCCAAGGAGCATATTGAAGCATGAGGCTATATTAAGGACTTGAAAATCCACCTTCTTGACCATCGGTCTGATGGTAAGCTCTAATGTTATGGTTCCCAAGACTTCTCTTCTACTGTTATCATATGCCCTCACATGTTGATCAGTAGGCACAAAGTCTTCAATGCTTAGACCCAAGCAACTAGAAGTCTTCAAAGGACATACATTCAAAGCACTTCCATCATCTATCAAAACCATCGGTATCCTCTTCCCCATGGAATCTACAGTGATATGCAACGAGTTGTTGTGGTGCTTCCCTTTCTTGGTTAGATCCTTGTCAGAATAGGAAATAGTGAGTTCCCTATTTATGGACCCAATCATAGCATTCAGATCCTGGGAGGTTGTGGTTGTAGGGTGATAGGCCAAAAAAAGTATTGACCCCTTGTGATAAATTAATTGATTAATTAGCCAAGTTTACTTATTAATCAAATTAACATGCAAATACGTGGTAGCACAAACAAATCACCAATAAACTAAGTATGCAGTGGAAAATAAATTGACACAGTGATTTGTTTACGAATGGGGAAAACCTATACGGCAAAAACCCCACCGGGTAATTTTAAGGTCACCACTCCTGAGAATCCACTATTATCACAACAAGCGGTTACAAGTAAAGGAATCCCAGTACCCTCTACCAACCTACAGTTGAACCCTTACCCCAATACCTAATTGGACTTGTTCTGTAGTGACAATCTCTCCTTGTAATGCACGGCTCCCAGTACATGACTAACCAATTGCGCGGATCCCAATACGTGACTTCAATCACCAACTAGAGAAAGGTTGTTGGCTGTAAAGTTCTTTAGTTCATCACATGATGAAGATCGAGAAGCTCCTTGGTTACTAAACCCTACGGTGTACAAACACAGTAGTTTCTTCACAAGAAAGATGAACTAGGGCAAATTCTGTCTCCGATCACAATTTGCTTGAACAAACTTTGCTCAGCACTTGTGCAACTTGTGTCTCCTATGACGGCCCTTAAAATAATCCTTTTATATGTCTAGGGTTGTGAGAAAAGAAAGCCCAAACATACAATCACGGATTGGATTCAAAACAGAACTAAAACTCTGTTTTTCATAAACCTCGACAGATACCCTATCTGTCGAGCTGCTGTCGAGCCATGGGCTTCAACAGCTCTATAGGTCTCGATAGATAGCTAATTGTCGAGTTTTAATGAACAACACTTTTCACACTTGAATCTTGGACAGACTTGCATGGCTTTAACACTTGAACTTGAAACAAGGTTTCTTAAAGTATTAAACACATCCTAGATCTACCCAAATACAAGTAAAGTGCGTTTTGTCAAAGGATTAGCCAATTACATAAAATAGTGACATATGTTCATAACAAGTGAACCACATATGTCCTAACAATCTCCCCCTTTGGCAATCCGTGACAAAACCACAATAAACAAATGAACATATGAGAGAAGTCATAAATCACTCAACTCATATTCACTTGTTGAATACAATAAAATCTATCCTAACACAAACTCTTGAAAAACTTTGTAAGAAGAGAGTTTATGGCAAGAAGACTTTGACAACTTGTATTTCTGAAACACTTTAAACAAAACTTATCAAAGCATCTTTGTGTGAAATAGAAATAGTAGATTGCATACAAGATTAAGAAACATGTGCATAAAGAAAGAAAAGAAACAACACATGTAAGGATAGGTGAAACAACATACATCACTATATAAAGAACATAAGTACAATGTATGTCAAAACGGTCACAAGACCACAATATACAAGATATGATGTATGAAATAGAAAGAAAAGAAAAAAAAAAAAGACATCAAGTCCGCACTACATCCCTCAAAGTACACATTCCTATGCTAACCCTCCCTCTAACTATTACTACTCTCATAACCAAAACTACTCCCCTTTTTTGTCACGAGTGACAAAGGGTAAGAGTGTCAAGTAGACATCTCGTCATCGCTGGGTGAGCTAGCATCTCCATCATCCTCATCATCGGAGGCAGTAGAATCATCATCATCACCGAAGCCATCACTCTCATCCATAGAGGCCATAGGAGTGGAAGGCACGGTGTAACCGCCCATCTCAGCCTAGCGTCGAGTAATACGGCCAACACGAGTGTTCACCTGACACAACTCATCACTGAGAGTGTCGAGGCGAGCATCCATGCGCTGAAGTTGCGTCATGATGTCCTCGAGTGTCACACCGCTCGTAGAAGAGGAGGGAACGGATGTGGATGGAGTAGAAGGAGTGGAAGGAGCTGCCGTACCAGACCGCCTCGAACGAAACTGCGCCTCGCTCCGTTTAACAGTAGCGGTGTCAATGGCACACATAACGGAGAAGTGGTCAGATACGGGAAAGGGAACAAAAAAATGGTGTAAGATCCTCGTGATAGCCGAAGGGAATATGAACTTATCACGGGTCGCCATACCCTATAGACATCTATAATGGAAAGAATGAAATGTGAGGGAAAATCTATAGTGAGATGCTCTAACAAAGAAAGCAAAAATCGAGCACGAGGCTCGGTAATAGAGTTATAATGAGAAAAAGGATGAAGAACAAAAGTCATAACTATGTTCATGAATCTAGGACCTTTAGCAAAGGTCGAACATGGAGTAAACTAATGATCACCCCAATCAGCGGGACGCTCACAAAAAGCAGAGATCATCTCATCTTTGGACACAGTCCTCAGACGCTCACAACCGGGGTAGTCAGGATACTCTACCCTCGGGACATGAAGCACCTCGGATACAATATCCGATGTGACCATTATGCGCGTACCTCGAACGCAAGTATGAAAGAGAGGTACTGAATAATCAAGTCCATGCATGTTGGAGTAAAACTCCTAGATCAGCAAGGATGGACAAGTGACCGGGACGTCACACAGTGACTCCCAACCCCGACTGTGAATGACAGTGGGTAGGTCAATGTCGGAAAAGTCTGACAAAATGACTCAGCATTCCAAATGAACACCTCGTCGAGAAAAGTTCTTCGAGAAGTCCTTTCTGGCATCCTCATCACGGAACCGAACAAAAAAAGGGGTGGGATTAGAAGACGAAGATGCTGCCCTAGAACGCAGAGGGTTTTGGGACGAAGCAGATTTACGCTTTGGTGCCATGACGCACTAACGTAAACTAGAGAGTGAGGGGGGAAGAAAGAAACACTCAGAAAAGTCCCAAAGCAATTTAAATATATAAAAATATATTGAATGTAAAAGACGTATGTATGAAAATGCATGAGCATGTGACGTGTAACAGTAATATCATCATAGGCTCAGCCCAATCCAAACCTACCAGCACACAAATAGTTAAACATATATAACACACATCTAAATGCATGAAAATATAGTGATAATGCACATGGGATGCAATGCATGAAGAGATTAAAGCATTTTCACAAAAACCAACCCAAAAATTTCACAATACCTTCATCAATTTTGAAAAACCCCAAAAAATTTTCAAAAACCCAAAAACTTAGGTTGAAAAATCATGAAATGCATGAATATGAGAGATTTAGACACTTACCAAGTGAAGAAGAACTTGATTAAGGCCGAAAATATCTTTGAGATGAAGTTTGGAGTGTGAAAGAGAAGTTTGGGAGGTGAAAAGGCATAGACAGATCGAGAGAGATCGAGAAAATGAAGACCGGATCGCGCTGAACAAATATATAGGTGTTCAGTAAATCTCGACAGATAGAGGTGTCAAGAGAGGTGTCGAGATTTAAAAGCTTCGACAGATGCAGCTATCGAGAAGGTGTTTAGAGGTGTCCACAACAAAATAAGCTCGATGGATCGAGGAGGTATCGAGGAGCTACCGAGGGGACAGGAACTTTCTCGATCGATCTACCTAGCTATCGAGAGGTGTTGAGATTGTAATAAGAAGCAACTGAAGAGCTCGACAGATAAGCTAGGTATCGAGAGGTATCGAGGAGCTGTCGAGATTGCTTAAAAACAGTTTTTCAAGAAGAGAAAAACACAGATATGAATGCAATCAAACATGCAACTCAACCAATGATCCAAACAGCATTTTGAACTCTCAAAATCATCTCTCAACCATAAAAATGTTAAGCACAAAGATCCCAAAACACACACACACACACACACACACACACTAAACAAGTCTGACCAATTTTATTTTTCATAAACAAGTCAAGACAGTTTAGTGATCATACATTAACACATATAAACCTTGTGATGGCCAAATCACATTGTACCTGCACATGTATCAAGAGTAGCAAAGAATATTGCATGTTATGTGTGAAAAACATCGCTAGATTGCATAAGCGTCTACATGTTATGATGATTTGAGATATGAGAAAATCACTTTAACTCACACACAATCATAACTGTTTAATAAGGACTATCACATTCGAGGTACATCCTATAACTTCCACATCTCCTAGAAGACACGCTTGCAATCATATTTAAAGCATTTTGATTCTTTTTGCTTTTTATTTTCTTTGCATATTTTTCTTTTAATAAGTATATCATGCATGGGCATATAAGAGATAGAAAAGAAATACCCAATGATGTTAAGCATTTGACATTCCAATTTTACTATACCAAAGCATACAAATGTCATTTCATGATTGGCGGGCAACAGTGGTGAGATGGTTATTTATGCCTTTCACTTAGGATTTTCTAGTCCTTCTTGTCAAAAAGAGTGATACGAGTGTTAAGTATAAGAGATTACTTAATCTTGCTCATCACAAACAAGAGCCACAAAGCTCACTTGCTTAGTTGTGCATAAAGATGCTCATCTAAGCTACAAACGATACAAAGTTTAGAAAACTTTGTTTCAATGGCCATCCAAGGTACACAAGTATCAAAGTACACAAACACACACTGTTTTTGTATTTTCTGATTTTTCAATTTTTTTTAAATTTTTAAATGAAAAACAAAATAAACAAAACTGAAAACAAACAAAAACATGTTAAACAAAGCAAAGCATAAAACTAGACTGACTCAAAACTTGAAAGCAAAACACACAAGTAATGCAAACAAAAACAAGAGGGGAGAGAGAGAAGAAGTGACAGAATCACTTAGAGCCCTTTTCCTTCCACACCTTGGAAGAACCTTTCCGTCTAGCAAATCCTTGATCCAGCGATGAGGGGGAAGAATTGAAACCGTTCAAGTTCGAAAGGAACATGAGGGCTTTGAGCAAATCTCTAAGAGGAGCAAATGAGGATGGAAACTGATTCTAGTTTCCCGATGCGATCATGTTGTTGCTCTGTTGAGTGGCTAACCACTTATAGCAATTAGGTCGAGTATGACCAGCTGCTCCACAATGATGACAAAGATGCTGCTTCTTCTGTTTAGGCTTTTGAGAGTTAGCCTTCTTAGCCCTAGGGTTTTTAATCTCTTTCTTATCAAGCTTAGAAGGTGCTCCTAAGATAGATTTATCCTTGTCTAAGTTCTCACTAGCTAATTCATTTTTAACAACATTGTTCTCAATTTCAACATTATTACTAGGAGGAACAAAAACAGTAGTACTAGTAGAAGCAATATTAGAAGAAGAGAAACCATACCCTAAACCGATTCAATCGGAAGTAGATTTTTGAAGACTGAGCATTTCATCGAGCTTAGTGCTTGAAGTTCTTTCTAGTTGAGCTCTGACTTGGAATAGTTCTGCCTCAAGCTTCTTGGTCTTCTCAGCCAAGAAATTGTTCTCAAATCTCATTGCTCCAATAGTCTGATTGGCTTCATCAACCTTTGTGAAAAGCTCTTCTCGATCAAGTTTCAGATCACTCAGCTTCTTGGTGGCCAGCCTATAAAGTTTCTCATGCTTCTCAAAAAGCTTGTATAATTTCTCATAGGCTGTATGGATTTCATCTTGATCATCCATCTTCTCAAACTTGGACTTCACCAATTCCTCTTCTTCATCCACATCTTCAACAATCCCCTCAGTAGGATTGACAGTGGCAGTGAAGGCATTTAGGATTCTATCATCCACATTGTTGGAATCATCCTCAGGCTCGATGTCACTCAATGTAGCAGCAAATGCCTTGCTCCTCCCAATAGTCTTGAGATAAGTGGGGAACTCTTGTTTCATGTGACCGAAGCCTTGACACCCAAAGCACTTTGGTCCTGTGGGAATAGTGTACTGACCGCCATCCCTAGCATCCTTCTTCCCTTTGTCTTGGCTCTTGAACTGAGAAGAACTAGATTGCCTATGGTCCTTGTCGAAGCCCTTCCCATTGGCATTCTTCATGAACTTCTTAAATTGCCTTGTTATATAGGACTTCATCTTAGAATCTTCATCGTCAGAAGACTCATCAGTATCACTACTCTTAGCCTTTAATGCCATGCTCTTGCTCTTGCTCGACTTTCCGATCCTTGTCAAGCCTAACTCATAGGTCTGCAGATTACCAACAAGCTCTGTCAAAGGAATATTGTCAATATCCTTTGATTCCTCAATAGCGGTGATCTTGGCATGGAACCTCTCGGGTAGAGATCTGAGCACCTTTCTCACAATCTTGGGTTCAGGAATGGTTTCCACAAGATTGAAGGCTGAGTTCACTATGTCCTTGAGCTTGGCATATAACTCATCAAACGACTCATCCTCCTCCATATTGATCTCTTCGAAGCTTGTAGTGAGCCTTTGAAACTTCGAATCCTTGACAGCCTTAGTTCCTTCATAGGTTGTCTAGAGGATGGTCCATGCTTCCTTCACAGTTTCAGTGGAGGATATCTTCTTGAACTCCTCATTAGTAACCGCATTGAATAAAGCATTCAATGCCCTGCTATTGAAGTTTGCCACCTTGATCTTAGCATCATCCAATTGGCCGGCGTTTCTGTAGGCTTAGTCCAGCCTATCTCCATAGCTTGCCACACTTTCTCATCTAAAGACTGCAAGAAAGCTCTTATGCGTACTTTCCAGTATGCATAGTTAGTACCATCAAATAAAGGAGGTATAATAAGAGACTATCCTCTATCCATGACAAACAGGGGTCAATGGATCACACAGCAAAGATTAAAACCTAATCAGAGTGTGCCTGCTCGATACCGCTTGATAGGCCAAAAACGTATTAACCCATTGTGATAAATTAATTGATTAATTAGCCAAGTTTACTTATTAATCAAATTAACATGCAAATGCGTGGCAACACAAACAAATCACCAATAAACTAAGTATGCAGCGGAAAATAAATTGACACAGTGATTTGTTTACGAATAGGGAAAACTCACACGGTAAAAACCCCACCGGGTGATTTTAAGGTCACCACTCCCGAGAATCCACTATTATCACAACAAGCGGTTACAAGTAAAGGAATCCCAGTACCTTCTACCAACCTACAGTTGAACCCTTACCCCAATACTCAATTGGACTTGTTCTGTAGTGACAATCTTTCCTTATAATGCACGGCTCCCAGTACATGACTAACCAATTGCGTGGATCCCAGTACGCGATTTCAATCACCAACTATTGAAGGTTATTGGCTGCAAAGTTCTTCAGTTCATCACACGATGAAGATTGAGAAGCTCCTTGGTTACAAAACCCTACGGTGTACAAACACAGTAGCTTCTTCACAAGAAAGATGAGCTAGGGCAAATTCTGTCTCTGGTCACAATTTGCTTGAACAAACTTTGCTTAACACTTGTGCAACTTGTGTCTCCTTTGACGGCTCTTAAAATAATCCTCTTATATGTCTAGGGTTATGAGAAAAGAAAGCCCAAACATACAATCACGGATTGAATTCAAAACAGAACTAAAACTCTGTTTTTCATAAACCTCGACAGATACCCTATCTGTCCAGTTGCTGTCTAGCCACGGGCTTCAACAGCTCTATAGGTCTCGATAGATAGCTAGCTGTCGTGCTTTAATGAACAGCACTTTTCACACTTGAATCTTGGACAGACTTACATGGCTTTAACACTTGAACTTGAAACAAGGTTTCTTGAAGTATTAAACACATCCTAGATCTACCCAAATACAAGTAAAGTGCATTTTATCAAAGGATTAGCCAATTAAATAAAATAGTGACATATGTTCATAACAAGTGAACCACATATGTCCTAACATAGGGACTTGAATTTGGTTGAGAAGGTCTACTAGATTTTGTCGGTGTTCGTATGAGGCCATAAGTAAACCCCATAAGGATATGTTGGCTTGTGTCTTCTGTAGTTGCTTGAGGACTTCATCTTCTTCGGTAGGCATCTGTTGGGTGGATCTGTTCAAAGCTTCCACCGGGTTATCGGTCTCTAAATGTGGGGGTTTGAAGTGTCTCCTCCCTTGTGATGTGGGCAATTTTGGTTGGATCATAGGGATCAATGTCTTGGGGTTTGAAGTGTCTCCCCCCACTTGGGGGTGTTTGGCTATTTACTTGGGGTTTGAAGTGTCTCCCCCCATTGGTGGATGTTTGGTTCTTCTCTTGGGGTTTGAAGTGTCTCCCCACGTTTGTGGATGTTGGGTAGTTCTCGGGTTCTGGTATTTCATTCCATATGTCATATCCTGTGGTGGTAGTAAATGTCCTATCCATTAATTCTTCCTATGTCATCATGAAGCATTCGGGTAGGTCATAGATCAAGTCGGATAGGTCTTCCTTATTTTCTTCTTCGGTCATCAAGCAATTAATCCTCAGTCCTTTCCCAAAGTTGTGATTGGGTAAAGGATTGTTAGTGATGCTAGGCCTTGTAGGCGGCGCAATCACCTTGTTGTCTATTAGGTCTTGAATTACATGACGAAGGGTGAAACAACGATCAGTTTCATGACCACGGCCTTGCTGATAAGCACATCTTTTATTCACATTAAACCTTGAGGGCAAGGGGTTTGGAATTGGTCTTGGGTCTAAGGGCTTCAGTAACCCTTTTGCTTTTAGCTTGTTATAAACTTGGCTCATGGGCATGTACAACTCATGAAATTCCCTCTTAGGCCTAGGCCTTTGTGGTACTTGCATAGGTGCAATGGGTGCAATCAATTGATAAGGATCATTTTTATGGATGTTGGAAATTTCTGCAGCCTTGGAATTAGATCCTACATTCTTTCTAAACCTTGGAAGGTCATCAGTCTTTATAGTACCATTGTTTATAGCATCATCAATTTGGGTTCCAGTAGTAATTAAAGCTTTAAAATTGGGAAAATATTGTGCAAACAAATACTTGTGGTATACAGGCAATAAATTCTTTACAACTTTGGCTAACTATTCTTCCTCACTCGGCCTACTCATCATCTGTGCGGCCTTAGCTCTCCACTTGGTAATGAAAGTAGAGAAGGATTCTTTCGGTTCTTGCTTGGTGGTCTCGAGGTCTCTTTTTGTGATGTCTACTTCTATATTGTACTTGTATTGCTTGTGAAACTTTCGACAAATGTCCCCCCAACTTCTTACTCTTGTATCATCCAGATTGAGGAACCACCTAAGAACGGCTCCGGTTAGTGTGTTTTGGAACATCTGAGCAAGTACTTCTTCAGTTGTGCCTAAGGGCTGCATAGCCCTCATATACATCTTCAGATGGGACTTTGGCAACCTGTCCCATCAAACTTGTCTAAGGTTGGCATCTTGAACTTGGGTGGCAACCTCACATTAGGGAAAAGTGAGAGGGTATCGTAGTCCATAAGTTCCTCCATCTTACGGGCTCTTCTAATCATCTCCTCCATTTTAATTATCCTCTCGTTGATCTTCTTTTCACTCTCTACGGCTAGTGGATCATGATCAGTCTTGTCCTCCTTTTGATTACTCTTCGAATTTTGAAACTGTTGCATCATACGGTTCATGTCTTCCCTCAATTGATCTGACTAGCTACCATGGTGTTGAGTAGCTTTTGGGTGTTCATGGGTTCCTTTATGTTTGGGTGTTCTCCCTCTTCTGCCATATTGTTAGGAGCTTCAAACTTCTTGTGGCTTGAACTGTCTTGGAGGTCAAAGATGGGGTTGTGATGTTGTAGCAGTGGAGTCTCTTCTATGCTTGAAGGCTTCAGTATTGTGATGGGAGTGATGGGCTTGGAATTGGAGCTACTGGCTTGAGTGTCAGGCTTAGGTTCTCTTTGTAGCCTTCCTTCAAATCTTGACCAGATTCTCCCCTAATGACAAGCTTGGTCGAGTTAATCAAAGCTAAGACCCCATCCACATCCATCAATCAACCAAAACAAACACACACAACATGCAATGCAATTTAGCCGAGACCGACCTAAGGGTAGGTTCTAAGTCATTATGTTGTAGGGTGGGTTTGTTGTTTCATTATTTCCCATAGTTAGGACGTTACACTTCCTAACTTCTAATGTAATGAACATTGCGTTGATCCGAACGGCATGGTTTGTCCCTTACAGTCAACAGGAAATGATCCAATGACTTTAGGCTATGAGTTGGTGAGTTCGCCACTAGGTACCCGAATCTAATGAAGACCGGTGATCCATAATTACTACCACCACAAAATTGTTGAAAAGGGGTGCATACATTGTTGTTTGGATGGCACACATTATGACAGTTAGGGAAAGATTTTAACAAGCAATACAAACAACAAAATATCATACAACAAAAATATTATACAACTATTGGAAAAATGCATGTGCGCAGCGGAAAAATTAACGGATCTACTTCATTCACAATTGATAACATGTACTATGTAAGTTTCAGAATTTAAGAACAAGAAAGCGTACCTTGGTGCAGTGAAATTCAAAACCGAAGATTAGAAGTTCTTGGGAAGACATTCAATCTTCACTCCAATTCCACTTTATGCCCAAGATGTGTGGTCTCTCAATCAATTTCCAAGGAGAGAATAAAGAGTGTTCAACACTCACATACAAACCATTTCATTCCTAATGAGAACTCTCTTATGAAAGACCTTCATCTTTACCTTATGAAAAAAACACTTATGAAATTATGTATGTTTCTCTCCTTATATACAACTGATTATTTAATTGGGCTAGCCTTTTGGGCCTTTCCAATTGGGCTCTAGTATGTGGCTTGGAGTGGGACCAAAAGGGACCAATAAGACACTAGCTCCAATGGGCCTTAGACTTTTCTGTCAACTCTTGACAAGTCCAAAGTTACCATTAATTATATTTAATACCACTATATAAATACAATTGCACTCTAGGCCTTATCTATAAATTATATCTCAAGACTTTATTGTACATGCAACCCCTTCATTAAAATATTCGTAATAATACAAAGTCATGAATGTTGACTGCCACTTTGAAGATTACTACATCTTAATCCTTGAGTACCCGGTTTAATCCTTTATGTTATTCAATATATATTTATGAAATCCAATTCTATAAATATATACTTTAGTAACAACTTACTAAAGTGGTTGGGCCCAACTCTCTTGAATAACCAAACCCATTAAACTTATCTCAAAGGAATATTTTATATCTCTGTTAAGAGATTATAAATTCCATCTTGAGAATATATGTTCCATCAACACAAAATGTGGCTGCCCAACATACTGAGGTTTTGACCGTGACTTATAGATCTTACTCCTGATATATCAAATCAACCTACATCTCATGATCAAGTCCATTATTCTCTCAGGATTTAGAGTTCATGTAAATAGAAGTCGTGAGATTTATTATTCATTTGACAGTCGTTAGGAGAATAATAAATCTCACAGCGGTCCAATTCAATATGTCTTAACTCTTAAAACATATCAACATACCAACTAGAAGTCTCCACTTCCATGATCAAGACAAATCATCGTAGTTGATATGTTATAGTCTTCGCAGATGAAACGCCCAATTTCATCACTGACTACGAACTAAAATTCTGAGTTTACAAAGAACTTGTGATTTATATATTTTGTGACTAAATCACATATTATGCATCTCATGGACTAAGATAATGTCCCATTAGTTCATTTATAGATAGTCTCATATAATTAAACAATTTAATTATTTATGGCATGCCAATAAATTGGATTTTAGGGCATAAACCCCAACAACAACATCTCATCAAACATAAATAAACAAACAAACAACTATATCATGCAAGACCATGCAAAACAATGGTACATATTTGGTCACTTAAGTCTAATACGAAGTTTAGCACTCGACATCCCCAGTGGAGTCGTCACTATGAAAGACCTCGAAAGTTGCCTCTCAAAAAAGAAAGATTTTTTGAGTGCTTTTTAGGGCACTTCTCTTTTTGGGTAAGTGGTATGGAGTCGCCACTTATTTTTTATACAAAAAAAATAAGAAAAACTAAATACATGACTGAATTATTCTCTTCATTGATTGAATAAAAAATTACATATTTGGAAAATTGAAAAATTACATGGCTTTGGGTCCTAGTTACAAACTACCAAATAATTACATGGCTTTTTGTCCTAGTTACATTCTACCCAAAATAAAAGTAAAGACAAGGCTTAGATCTACTTAACCAAAGACCTAAATCCGAAAGCTAGGTTACGAAATGGGAAGGTGTTAGGCATCCATTCCGCCTAGACAGAGTCTGGTCTTCTAGACTCTTGTGACCAATGTACCTTTTTATGCATGTCATGAATGATATGTTGAACATGTGAAAACAATTAAATCACACAAATTTATTTATGAATGAAGTCTCTTCTTTTGAAAATAATCAGATCTGTTTTGGTTGGTAAAAAAATTGATTTTAATTTGTCAAAATCCCAGATCTGTTTTGTAGTATGTAGAAAAAAGTGGTTTTTGGAGATAAAAATTCAGATCTGTGTTAAAGTCTTTTGATTTGAAAAAGTATCAGATCTGTTTTTAAGAACTAAAAAAATGGTTTTTGATTTATAAAAGATCATATATGTTTTATGATAAATAAAAAAAAAGGTTTTTGATAACAGAAAAATCAAATCTGTTTTTTATATGTTTTAAAAGAATGAAAAAGATTTTTTTAAGAAGAGAGTTTCACTCATAATTTAAATTTATGCAACATGAATTAAATAAAACAAACACAAACACAATCATGTTTAATCTTTTTCTTTATTTCAAAAATCTGCGCATGCTTAAGAAATATCAGATTTGTATCTAAAAAAGATAGAAATCAGTTTTTAATTTGAGAAAAATTTAGATCTACATCTAATAAGGATGCAGATCGGTTTTTATTTTAAGAAAAAGTCAGATCTACATCTGATAAACATGCAGATCTATTTTTATTTTAAGAAAAAGTCAGATCCACATCTAATGAAGATGCAGATTTGTTTTTATTTTAAGAAAAAGTCAGATCTACATCTAACAAAGATGCAGATCTGTTTTTGTTTTAAGAAAAAGAATTATTCACATGCAGATTATTGGAATTAAGAAAAAGATCATAACAATTGTATAAAAATCAAGATCATGCTTTAACAAAACAATAAATAATAATTCATGGATAAAGAAAAACATTCATCATCATAAACAAGAAGCATAAAAAGAAAAGGTGATTGAAAACAACCTCTTGCATGAGCACTCCTTGTTCTTGAGAGGAAATTTTAGGGTTCAAAGAAACTTATTCGGTTATCTTTGAAACCTAAAAACCCTAATTTTAGCAGCAAATCTCAGAGAGGATCAGCAAATATCAGCAATTTGATAGCCTCAAAATGTATGCCTCTCAGAGCATCGAAAAAAAAGGTGCTGAATTATGAGACCCAGCCTCTATTTATAGAGGCCAGAAGATTCTAAAAAATAGCTCCGATGTGTAGAATGCAAATCTGGACTCATCCTTTTATGAAAAGATCGAAAAGGGTGTGCCTTATCGTCACTCTATTAAAGTGCCGAATGGGCTCTTGGACACCGAACGTTCTTCCGTGTTCGAGTGCGTTTTGGACTCTCCTTCTAGGGTTTTTTTATCCGGTCCCCGCACCTAGATGTGTTTTCATCCTTAGTCTATGATTTTTTTTATCTCTTTTCTGGATAATTCAAGTTTTTTCAAGAACAATTATCTTGTAGATAAATACCCTAAAATAAATCTTGATAAAGTTCAGATTATCCACAATTTTATTGTTATCCAATCATCCCTTTGATTCCTATGCATGCATCCCTATTTTAAACACTAATTATCAACCAATCACAAAATTATTTAATTGATTTTAATTACTTAACCAATCAGAATTAATTTAAATTGATCATGTGTGGTCGACTCTACCTAAACACAATGCATGTTAACCGTGCAACTTGATCATGCGATATCTTTTGATCTGATGGTCCGATTTGGAAACCGGACACATCATTATGACCATTAGAATCTCAAGATCATTTTTATGATATGCAATGAATGAATTAATGCATGTAATGCAAAGACAAATTGATGCATGTAATACAAGAACAAATTGATGCATGTAATGCAATTATAATTTTTGGGGTACATGGATGGTCATTCAAGTCATTCTTCTTATTTAAATCATGGATGCAAAATTGAGTGTTTACAAGGGAAACCCATATTATTTAGAGCATAAATTGTATGCGCTTGTGAACAAGGTGAAGAGCCTAGAGTTGCTTTTTATATTGATGCGTTATGTATTGTGTTCAGCTAAAGCCTTTGCTGCACCTTTCTACGCGCTTTTCACAGCCTTGGAGATAGTGTAAAGCAAAGGGAGTGTACTTGTACCGCCTCTCCAGTGCAAATTACAATCATAGTACACACCAGACGACAAGACTCCCCACTCGGAGGACTTAAGTAGGTAATTATGTTTTCACATCTAACTTTTTGCTGAAAGTGTGTTAAAGTATACTTATACCTTTAAAAAAATGAAAATGTGAGAAAAAGCTGGAAAAAGTGAGGTTTTAAAAAACTGCACATAAAAGCTAAAAATTAAAAACTAATGCTAAAAACTTACGCCAAACACGCTTTATATATGTATTTTTACACAACTTTGTATTGTTTGATGTTGGTGAATTTTGAGCTTAATTGGCTAAACTATAAGCATTTTTTATTTATACAAGCATTGATGCGAGTTCTCTAAGTGTATAAATCAAAATATGCAATTGGGAACACAATGGTAGACTAACTCATTTGTGTTTGTGTTGTTTTGGTTAGTTGGGATTTGTGTTCCCAAGAGAAAAGATATGGGTCAACCTGAATTCGATTGATCCAATCCATTTGTAACCTGTTTAAAATGATTTTTTTTTTTTTTATTGAATTCATTTGACCCAACCCGTTTGCTGCCTGTAGTTCATTAGTTACACTTGTCCTATACGAATAGCTTTAAGAACCCACACACCCAATTTTCTTGATCACAAACCTCTTTTGTTGTTGAACAATCATTTCCTTCCATTTATGTTAAGTTTGTACCACCTAACTTACGGCTTTGTCAATTAGATTTAGTCACAACAACTCCCAAATTCGAGGAAGGTATTTTGCGTGTTGAGCATGTAAGACATCACTCTCACTAACATGTGGGGTTCACATGTCAATGAAAGAGATGTCTCATATATTTGATACATATGAAAAATTTCTCCTAAATTTGTAAGTATGATGAATTGGAAATGTATGCAAATGTATCCTTCCACGAAGCTACCTTTGTAAATTAAGGTCCGTTTGGCAAAAAGCTTTTTACTTTTTGTCTGTCAGGGGAAAAAACTGTCACAAACTTAAAATAAAATGTATCAAAACTTATATCTTCTATCTCATCTATACTATTAATAAGAGAATTTTCCTGTTTCGTCTTCGACTTTTGGCGTTGTGAGAGACCTCGACGAAAGCGTCCCTCAAAAAAGAGATTCAGGTACCTTTTAGGGCACCTCTCTTTTGGATAAGTGGTATGGAGTCGCCACTTATTTTTTTATACAAAAAAATAAGAAAAAATAAATACATGATTGAATTATTCTATTCATTGATTGAATAAAAATTACATATCTAGAAAATTGAAAATTACATAGCTTTAGGTCCTAGTTACAAACTACCAAATAATTACATGGTTTTTTGTCCTAGTTACATTCTACCCAAAATAAATAAAGACAAGACTAGATCTATTTAACCAAAGACCTAAATCCGGAGGCTAGGTTACAGAATGGGAAGGTGTTAGGCACCCATTCCGCCCAGACAGAGTTTGGTCTTTGAGACTCTAGTGACCAATATTGTTGGGGTTTATGCCCTAAAATCCAATTTATTGGCATGTCATAAATAATTAAATTGTTTAATTATGTGAGACTATTTATAAATGAACTAATGGAATATTATTTTAGTCCATGAGATGCATAGTATGTGATTTATGTGAAAAGTCGCAGAAGATATAAATCACAAGTTCTTTGTAAACTCAGAATTTTAGTTTGTAGTCGGTGATGAAATTGGGCTTTTCATCTGTGAAGTCTATAACATATCAACTAAGATGATTTGTCTTGATCATGGAAGTGGAGACTTCTAGTTGGTATGTTGATATGCTTTAAGAGTTAAGACATATTGAACTGGACCGCTGTGAGATTTATTATTCTCCTAATGACTATCAAATGAATAATAAATCTCATGACTTCTATTTACATCAACTCTAAATCCTGAGAGAATAATGGACTTGATCATGAGATATAGGTTATTTTGATATATCAGGAGTGAGATCTATAAGTCACGGTCAAAACCTCAGTATGTTGGGCAGCCGCATTTAATGTTGATGGAACATATATTCTCAAGATGGAATTCATAATCTCTTAACGGAGATATAAAATATTCCCTTGAGATAAGTTTAATGGGTTTGGTTATTCAGAGTGTTGGGCCCAACCACTTTAGTAAGGATTTACTAAAGTATATATTTATGAAATTGGATTTCATAAATATATGATGAATAACATAAAGGATTAAACCGGGTACTCAAGGATTAAGATGTAGTAATCTTCAAAGTGGTAGTTTACATTCATGACTTTGTATTATTACGAATATTTTAATGAAAGGGGTTGCATATATAATAAAGTCTTGGGATATAATTTATTAATAAGGCCTAGAGTGCAATTATATTCTTATAGTGGTATTGAACATAATTAATGGTAACTTTGGACTTGTCAAGAGTTGACAGAAAAGCCCAAGGCCCATTGGAGCTAGAGTCTTATTTGTTCCTTTTTGGTCCCACTCCAAGCTACATATTAGAGCCCAATTGGAATGGCCCAAAAAACTAGTCCAATTAGATAATCAATTGTATATAAGGAGAGAAACATACAGAATTTCATTAGGTCTTTCATAAGAGAGTTCTCATAAGGAATGAAATGGTTTGTATGTGAGTGTTGGACACTCTTCTATTCTCTCCTTGGAAACTGATTAAGAGACCACACTTCTTGGGCATTAAGTGGAATTGGAGTGAAGATTAAAAGTGTTCCCAAGTACTTCTAATCTCTTGTTTTAAATTTCACCGCACTAAGTTACGCTTTCTTGTTCTTAAATTTTGAAACTTACATAGTATATGTTATCAATTGTGAATGAAGTAGATCTGTTAATTTTTCGCTGCGTATGTTTTGTATGCGATACAAACATGTATTTTTCCAACAAATGTACCATTTTATGCATGTCATGAATGATATGTTGAAAATGTTAAATAAATCACACAAAACCATTTATGAATGTATTCTCCTTTTGTTTTAAAAAATTCAGATTTGTTTTAATGATTAAAAAAAATTGATTTTGACTTATAAAAAAAATTCAGATCTATTTTTATATGCGTGAAAAAAATGGTTTTTGAAGAGAAAATTCATATATGTTTTTATTAATAAAACACAAAGTCTTTTGGTTTGTTAAAAAAAATTCAGATCTGTTTTAAGAGATAAAAAAATGGTTTTGAGTTTTGTAAAAGATCAGATCTATTTTGATGATGATAAAAAAAATGGTTTTTTATGTAACAGAAAAAATCAGATCTGTTTCTCTATTTGAAAAAAGACATATTTTTTATGAAAAAGGATCTCATTCACAAAATAATTTCATGTTACATGACTCAAACAAAACAAACAACAAAACATTAATTCATGATCTCTTTCTTTGTTTCAAAAATCTGCATGCGTTAAAAAATCAGATCTATATCTAAAGAAGATACAAAATCCGTTCTTTATTTTAAGAAAAATTCATATCTATATCTAAAAAAGATGTAGATCCATTTTTTTGATGAAAAATTCAGATCTACATCTAAAAAATGTAGATCTGTTTTATTTTGATGAAAAACTAAGATCTACATCTAAGAAAGATGTAGATCCGTTTTATTTTGATGAAAAACTTAGATCTACATCTAAGAAAGATGTAGATCCGTTTTTTATTTAAAAAAAAAAAAAAATCAGTTTAGTACATGCAGATCTCTAAAACTAAGAAACAGATTATAGTAATGATAAAAGAATCAAGAACATATTTTGATAATTTGAATTAACAAATCAGAACATGAATATTTAAAACAAGAAAGCATGCATCATCATGATGAAAGAACATAAGAACAAAAGGGTTAGAAAGCAACCTCTTGCATGAGCACTCTTCTACTTGAGAGGATGTTTTAGGGTTCAAAGAAACTTGTTCAGCTATCTTTGAAACCTAAAAACCCTAATTCTTCTAGCAAATCTCAGAGAGGATCAATTAATCTCAGCAATTTGTGAGTCTCCAAAATGTATGCCTCTCAGAGCGTAAAAAAAAGGTGTTGAATTATGAGATTCAGTCTCTATTTATAAAGGCCAAAAGACTCTAAAAATAGGTACGGATGATTAGGGTTTGAATCCAGACGCATCCTTTTGCGAAAAGGTTGAAAAGGGTGTGCCTTATTGTCACCCGAAGGCCGTTGGGCCAAAGCCCACATCATGGAAATTCGGCCCTTTTAGAGTGCCGTTCGGCACTCCAAAAGTGCCGAATTGGCCTTGTGGCTCCGAACACACTTTCGTGTTCGGGTGCCGTTTGGATTCCTCTTATAGGGTTTTCTAGCCGGTCCTTGTACCTAGACGTGTTTTCATCCCCCGTCTATGATTTTTTTTATCTCTTTTTTGGATAATTCAAGCTATTTAAGAATAATTATGTTGAAGATAAATACCTTAAAATAAATCTTGATAAAGTTCAGATTATCAACAATTTTATTGTTATCCAATCATCCTTTTTATTCCCATGCATGCATCCCTATTTTAAACATTAATTATAAACCAATCACAAAATTATTTAATCAAATTTTATTTGTTTAACCAATCAAAATTAATTTAAACTAATCATGTGTGGTCGACTCTAGCTAGACACAATGCATGTTGACTGTGCAAACTTGATCATGCGATATCTTTTGATCTGATGGTACGATTTGAAAACCGAAAACACCGTTGCGACCGTTAGAATCTCAAGATCATTTTTATGATATGCAATGAATGAATTAATGCATGTAATGCAAAGACAAACTAATGCATGTAATGCAAGAACAAATTGATGCATGTAATGCAATTATGGTTTTTGGGGTACATGAATTGGTCATTCAAGTCATTCTCCTTGATTAAATCATGGGTGCAAAATTGAGTGTCTACAGGCATACCAAAATATCCTCATACAAATTCTGAAATAACATACCCTTCAGTTTAATTTTATTTCCTACAAAAAAGCAAAAAAGGTTAAAAGAGTAGTCTCACCACTCATTTGAATTCAAAAGTCTGTATTTGTTATCTATTTGAATTCAAATACTCCAATTGTGTTTTATCAAAAAAAAAAAAAAAAACAGTTTTCCTCTCCACCCATTTGAATTCAAATGTTTGATTCCTATCTGTATTTTTTTTATCTATTTGAATTCAAATACTTCAATTATGTTTTATCCAAAAAAAAAAAAACTTCAATTATGTACGTACACAAGAAAAAAAAAAAACAGTTTTCCTCTCCACCCAGTTGTATTCAAATGTCTGATTCCTATTTGTATTTGTTATCTATTTGGTTTCAAATGCTTATGTTTATAAAAAAAAATACAAAATTACTTCTTGCAAAAAAAAAAAAAAAAAAAAAAACCCACTACCTCTCATGTACAAAAAAAAAAAAAAAAAAAAATGTCTGACCTATCTGTATTTGTTATCTATTTGAATTCAAATACAGATAGAGAACCATAAAAAGTTGAAACCTAATAGGACATTGGAATTTATTGATTGGGATAAGAATTGTGATAAGTAAAAAAAAAAAAAAATTGAGATTTAAACAAAAGAAAGATAATATATGTTAGTGTGAATGGATAAGCAAGTTAGTATCTCATTAGTGTTAATAAATAAAGGCTCATTATTGTATGTTACAATTTTGCTTAATTCTCTTTTTCACTTTCACCTCTTTGTTAATCTGATATTGTTTGAGCAACTCTGCATAGGCATAGTGTTTTGTGTGGGGGAAAAAAAAAGATTCTCAAAGGTGCCTTTTCATGTACCAGGTGACAATTTCTCTAGGGTTCAATCCCCGCCTATACCAAAAACTGATTGATGTCTTGGTCTAATTATAAAAAGCTATCATCAGGAGCGGACATCATAGGTTGAAACGTTCTTTAAAAAAAAAAAAAAAAAAAAAAAAAAAAAGCGACAATTTCCCTATCCTTATTATGTTTTACCATTCTTTTTGATTCGCTGCCTCAATCGTTTCTAAAGAACCTACAACGGTAAGGGGTATATGCCTCAAATTCCTTTTAACAGCATAAATGTCCACTTCATTTTGGTCTATCTTGCTTTCTTTTTTTTGGCATTCTGATTCAAATCCATTAAGCACATACTTGGCTCAATGCATAAAAGATCACGATGCTTTTCCAAGATGCATGTGAGTTTGCTTCAGTAAGCGGCTACAAAAATAAAATAAAAATAAAAATAATTTCAAATATTATCTATTTCATCAATTTCATGGTTCAAATTAGGTTTTATAAATTTAAAAGTGTAAATTATTTAAAATTTTAAATGACATAGTAATTTGTAAACTGTTAGTACATTATTTGTTTTAGAAAATAAAAAATTTTTGAAATGGAGAGAACCTGCAATTAGAGAAATTGTTCCCATTATATATTGACTGTGAAATTCTAGGTTGTCAGCAACTTTTGGTGCTCCATCGCAAAGGTTCACATTTGCACCTGTGAAATCCCATTAACCATTGTGACAAAAACAATGTAGGCGCTATAGAGATGGTAACTAAAGAAAATCATAGTTTTAATATCTATCAAAGGTTTACTTCCTAAATTTAATATCTATCAAAGGTTTTCTTTGTTGTCTTTTCTGTACCAACTCAATGCTTTTTTTTTTTTTAAACCAAAATGCTAACTCCGGTTTACTTTGGCATGCTTGATGCATTGTTGGCTGCTGTGGAGCTTCCAGAGGAATATAGTGATTGTCGTCGGGTACCCTGCTTCTAAATCTTACACTCTCATAAACATGCATGCGATAGAATAGTTGTAATTTTTTATTTATTTATTTATTTTTTCATATCTCTCTTTTCCAGGTTGACTTATTCACAAATCTATTGGATTGCATAAATGCCAAATTGGATGAGGGCGGGTGAGAGACTATTACTTTACTGTATGACTTCGAGGATAATTTGGAGTGGTTGTAATTTATGTGGTTGTTGTTAAAAATTAGCTCTATAAGAGAGAGATCCTAATTATTTCTGTATCTATCAATATATGTACTATTCATATTCTCTTAAGCATCAATTTTTACATAATATGTTCCTACTTATCTTTCATATATAGTTTTTGTATATATACTGATTTGAACATAAATTTTTTAATCCCAACCCGTGGTAACGTCAGAAGGAGCCATCATAATTTAGTTACGCTTTGATATAAATATTAATGTGCATATCGAATAATCACAATGAAAAAAAAAAAAAAAAACTTTAGCACATGCCTTGCAAGTGAACAACGGAAATTTTTAAATATGCAAGTATTCAATAAAATTAAGTAAACATTTATATTTCATAAACTAAAATAATATTTAACATAGTGGTGTGATGAGTATTATTCATTTGCATGTGAAATAATTTTTCATCACACCTTTAGGTTTTTTTGTGATTGAAAAATGTAGTAATCCCAAATAATTTTTCGTTACGCGCGTGCTCAGAGATTAGTATTTAATAAATAAGCTACTGAAAAAACTACAAATACAAAATGGACCCGAAATCCCAAACCCAAGAGTCATCATCTTCTTGATGTCTTAAGAGTATTAGTGCCTAACATTGGTGGAGTCATGGGCAAAATTTTTTTCCTTCTTGCTATAGTGAACTGCCAAGACTAGCAGTTCACTGTAGCAAGAAGGTATAAATTTTTTTATTACTTTATCACTTAATTGGGTTTGGTGGCAAAGAGAAAGAGAGAGGAAGTGAGAAAAAATTAATAAAAAAATGAATAATGTTTGACTGATTGTAAAAATAAGACTATTAATGTAAGGTGTGTTATGAAATTATGTGTTAAAATAAATAAAATAGGGATGTTAATGCTAAAATTTTTTAACTGCTTTTAGATATTATACTGCCATTCTCAATGTCACGCTACATCACAGTCCTTAGAATTTTCTTTTGTTTATATCCCTACATTTATTGTTTACAGCCTATTCGGTGTTTCCAAACGGCTCAAAATCCTTTTCCTACCCAAAAAAATAAAAATAAAAAACTACATTTTTTTTACTTTATTCACCCTATGATAAACAAGTTCCACTCCCATCGTGTAGTACACGTCACTGGATCTTGACACGTGTCAATCCCAAACGTTAATTTCTCTCAATTTCTCTCTCTTCCTCGTGCGAGTTTCAGAGCAGAGCAGCCATGGTGTCCAAAGCGAGCGACTCTGCCACCAAACTCAGAGTCAGTCTCTCTCTCTCTCTCTCTCTCCCTATGATTAATCACAATTCCGATGATTTTTCTTGAAACTCCTAATCCTTTTATTAGTTTCTATTTTTTTTTTTTTAATCACGGTTTTGACCTCAATTACTTGAATTCCGCGAATCTCCATCTTTTCAAATTTTCGAAATTTTGTTTAATCGTAGGGCTTTGCTTATATCGTAATTCTGCTCGTACAAGCTCCGTTTTGTATGCCTAGAAATTAACTTTCTCCGCAGCCAAACAGAGCGTTAGGAAAACAATAACAACCAGTGGAAAAGTGAAATTCTTGTATTAATTGTCTTCCTCTAATTTCGCTACAAATAAATATCATGTAATATGATCATTGTTGTTTGATAAAATTTTTTTTAATTAAATATTTTTCATTTATATATTAACAGAAATCAAGTGGTGAACAGTCAAGTGAAGCTCTTGGATCCTTGCCTTCTAAGATAAATCAGCTAAAGAAGAAAATTGAAGAGGACCGAATTGATTCAATTAAAGTAAGTAGTCTCATAATTCATGCTATTTTAACTTTTAAGTCCTATGAATTTCTTATTATAATCTAGGAAGCACTAACACTTCATTTAGGAAGCACTGACAATTCATTTTTAAAGTGCCGTACTCGTGTCGTATCTTCATTTAAGGTACCGTGCTGGGGTCGTACTGTCCGTATCATGTTATAATTTTTCAGAAATGACTCATTTTCCTTTTCGCGCTTCCTAGATTATAATGCTCTTGTTTTACTTGCCTGATTAATATTATTTTTGTTGGTATTGTTGTTGAACATAGAATAGTCCACCTTTTTTCTAGTAACATTTTGGACTAGTAAGTGTAAACTCAATTTCTTTAAAAAATTTCATCCTCCTTTTATTTTTATTTGAAGTTGTTGTTTGATTTAGAAAAATTGATATCCAATTCCAATCTTTTTCACTTGTATGCTATACCGATTTTTTATATTTCATAGTATGATTGATTTGAGTTGTGTAAGTCATAACTGTCTTTGGTTCTATAGTAATGTAAGTTCTCTAGATGGTTCCGGAACACTCTTAGGCCTCATCTGTTGCACAAAAATATGACTTAAGTGTGTTGGGTTGGCATTAATCATTGTTGTATAAAGCAATCAAGGAGTTCAGTTGGAATCGTGCCTTGGATCGCAAGTTTTTATTGGAAATGTTGTTGCTCATTTTGACTGTATTAATAGCATGTATGTCTTTGGCTTAGGTTTACATATTAGTTAACTGATGGAGACTTAGAAGCCCGCTTTTGCACATGTTGCTGGCCAATTTGCTACTAACTCCTACTTATTTCTTGCGTAGGAAAAAATTGAGAAGAATCGAAGGAAGCTAGAAAGTCATGTTGCTCAGATCATATTAGCAACATCAAGAAAAGATGTTTCACTTTCGGAGAATGGGGTTGGTAAAATGCTTTCTTCAAGAACCGAACGCCCTCTCTATATGTTTAATGGATTTGCACAAGGAGTGGGAGATAAGGACTATATTAATGGTCATGAAGTGGTATTATCAACAAATACCAAGCTTCCATATGTTGAGAAGTTACCACCTTATACAACTTGGATATTTTTGGACAGGTATGAGGAAGTTATTCCTCTCCATTTGGGTTTACTGGATTGAACATTTGATTTGCATATATTTGTTTAGTGCTCTTCTTTATGACTTTTAAAAATAAAAATAAATAAATATCTTTATAAGTAAGAAACAAGGAATCATATGGGGAACAGAATAAATATGATTTCTTCTATTGCTAATGACCTCTAGCTCAAATGGAACCTCCTCCCCTTGTAAGAGCAAGGTGGAGGCACTGGAGGGTGAGGATATGGGTTCATGACCCATTTCTTCTATCATTTTTTTCATAGAAAGATTTAATTTCTGCTCCTCTTATCTTAAACTTGTTGCACACAGCGCAGAAATCAGAGAATGGCTGAAGACCAGTCAGTGGTTGGGAGAAGACGTATCTACTATGATCAACATGGTGGCGAAGCACTGGTTTGTAGTGACAGTGAGGATGACACTCAAGAACCTGAGGAAGAGAAGCATGAATTTTGTGAGGGTGAAGATCGTATTCTGATGTAAGTATAAATGAGATGCTAGACTTTCAAAGGAGATACATTGTTTCTAAATATAAATCAATAGAGTTTGGTGTTCCATCCTGTTAGAGAAAGGTCTTAGCATGGCATCCTTGTACAAAGCGAGTTCATTCTTGTCATATTCTTGGAATTTTTCAGATAATGACAGTCCTCCAGTGGAGAGAATGTTTTGAGCGTAAACATATATTAAAGTTAGAATTGAGACCAAAAAGGAAAATTGAAGGGCTAAATGAATGTCCCTCCATACTGTGACATTGAAACTCCTATTTTTTGCTGACATTTACTTTATGGAACTCAGATGTTTGACTTGCTTCTGCAGTCTCCCAGGCAGAAGAGGCATATATTGACCATCAACTATTTTTAATGCTTGCTCCTATATACTCGCCATGCTTGTATAGTCATAAAATTCCAACTTTATTAGTATACGGTTAAGAGTTTTAATTTTTTCTGTACTATACTCTTTTTTTAATCTTTTAATGTTCAATTTCGCAGGATGGCTTTGAAGGAGCATGGGCAAGGTGAGGAAGTAGTGAACATTGTGAGCCAGTTTATTGGAGGCACCACTTTGGAAATCCAGGTTGATTATTATGTTTGGAGGATGGTTGAAGTTTCTCGATTCTTTATTTGAAACATGATTAGCACTATATGAATTTGTAGCGAGCGTCTTTCTATTTCTGAGTGCTGTAATTGTGTTTGAAAATGCAGGAACGGTTTGACACACTCAAGAAGTATCAAGAGAAACATGACCAAAACTCCAAAGACTCTGGGGAATCTGATAGGGCCATGTGTTTGGACAAGAGCCTTAATGCTGCTTTAGATTCTTTTGATAACCTTTTCTGTCGTCGCTGTATGGTATGTGGTCTTTAGACCATTTCTCATCTTTATTATTTGCAAAAGAGAATCATTGGTGTTGCTGTGTCTGATAGAAGCCTTGAATTGCTTCAACATACATGCTGATCTGCTTGCACCTATCCAACAGCTATTTGACTGCAGGCTGCATGGCTGTTCTCAACCTTTAATCTATCCTGTAAGCAGCAGCATTATTCATTGCTTCTGCACTAATTATGAAGTTTGTTACATTCATTTATATGACCAGAGGCTTTGCTTGACAGAGTGAAAAACAGTCATGCTGGTCTGAACATGAAGAAGACAGGACACCTTGCAGTGCTCAGTGTTACCTTCAGGCATGAATCTTTTTCCCTTTTTGAGTGTTTTTAGTAAGCTACTAGTCCATGTGTGAGAGACCTCTCTCTCTCTCTCTCTCTCTCTCTCCTGTGAATATTGGATAATCTTATTTTCTTTTACGCTCAAACATAGCGGCCACCTAATTTACACTTGGTGCCATCTGCCATCTTGCAAATGGTTAGGAATGGACTCCACAGGTAGTTTTATAATAAGAACATGTTCAATTTGTTGAATATTTTGCAGTTATATATGTTTATCTGTGAGTATATTTTATATGCAAACATATTTAACAAATTTGGCTGGAGTTTTTCTCCTGAATGGAACAACATGCAATGGCAATTTTATTCAATATAGGAGGCCATGGCCATGGTTTTACTAAGCACTATTGTTTCTAGGGTTGATTAGGTGTAAAAGTTGTCATTGTGTACACAGCAAGGTTTCTTATATGAGACACATACTTTTCTGTGTAACATCCATTATAATCCTACGTTTACAATCAAATTGCTTAAAAAATTTTAAAGAAAAAAATAAGTTTACCATGAAGATAGCTGCCTATTACTGAATTTGTAATAAATGTTTGTGCCCAACTCAACTCGACAGAGGGCTGGCTACAGAAACCCCTTCATGTCATTTATGTTTATTAGAGGCCTATTTGTTTTCATAATTATCATATGTGATTAATATTTTCTATGTGGGCTTCCGCCAGTCTTGCATAGGAAAATTGCAAAGTCTGATTTTCATGTCAAATTCTTGCAGTTTAGAGCTATCAAAGACTTGCCAGAAGGTTCGGCTATTAATGCATTGCAGAGGACTGAAAGTACAACTTCAGAACTGAGGGTTGGGACTCCTGTGTCCTCTAATGCTGAAGAAACAGGTGCTCGTGATGGCACAAAAATTATTCAGGATGAAAGATGTACTTCTGAAAAAGTAATGCGTATTACTGCTGAAGCCGTTTGTAGTTCAGAAGTTGCTGCTTTGATTTCAGATACGTCTGTCACAGCACTAGACAACCAGAGTGTGGGAAAGCGCAAGGTCATGAAGCATACAGACACCGCACTACATGACTCAACATTGGTTTCTGATGATTTCCAGGGTTCCAATAAGAAACAGAAGAAATTATCAGCTTTGGATGTAGTAATTGCAACTAGTGAAGTTACTCCAGCTCTGGATCACACTTCAAGTGAAAAAAGTGAAAGTCAAACAACCCCCAATAACTCTCTAAAAGAACCTGGTGAACATACTTCAATCGAATTTGTTTCTTCTGGTGGTGCTTCCTTTGATAGGTCAGAGGACATTGTCAGAGATGAACCAAAAGACACCAGAAAAGCTCCTCAACTAGAACATTCATCCGATTCCATTGTAAGGAGAGCTGAAGGGTTAGGTGGCTCTGAGTGGAAACCTATTGAGAAAGAACTGTATTTAAAGGGTATAGATATGTTTGGGAGAAACAGGTATGTGCATACTGTTTACAACATGCTATAATAATAAAATAGAATAAAGATATTAATAGTCTCTTTCTTTGGGATTAGTAACTGCAATCTGAATCACCATGTTGACTTGTGATAAGTGGCACTTCATTGTCACTACCTCACTACCTGTACAATTTCTTCGAAGAACACAATATTTGGTTGACCAGTGATGTATAGTGCAGGATGTTGTGGTTACTTTTATTTTATCATCTGGTTTTCTGTGATGCGTTTTTTATTTTAGGGAGTATATCAGTCTCTTGTGCAGCATATGAAGTAGTAATATATGTCATGAAATCATTGTGTTGTGACTGAAGTTTCCCTTACTTGATTATCTTTTTCTGGAACTAAATTTTGAAGAGAGGGGGGAATCACCAGACACATGCAAAATAAATTATTGCTTGAGTAATTTAAAATTTTGCTTAGATCTGACAGAGCCAGATATTCCTGTGCGATTAACTTATCCCCTTCCCCCTCTTTTCTTTTTTCATTTTTTATTGGAAGGGGGGGAGAGTGTTAATATTATTGACTAATCTCTTTGCATATCTTTTTTAGGCATAAATAACAGCACAGCAAACACAATTTACTTTCATAAATGCTGCACCATCAAAATTAGATATTTGTGTGGTATAAATCCTGAAATAAATCCATTGCAGTAGAGAAAGATGCCTCGGTGCACTTGTTGATTTTATTTGGAGGGGACGAAAGACATTGGCGCTGGAATCTTAGATTCCTTAGGGATTTCCTTTACTGGGAGCTAGAAGAGTTGAATGAGCTGATGGACTTAATTAATTCCTAACAGATTGTAGAAGGGAATGCGGATTGTTTTCTTTAGAATCCAGATGGGAAAGTGCAGTTTAGAGTTCAATCCTATTACGCATGTTTGAGACATGCACCTTTATCTGCGTTCCCTTGAAAAGGTGTTTGGGTAGTAAAGTTCCACGTAAGATTTTTTTTTTTTTTGTTTGGATAGCAGCCTTGAATTCCATATTGACCGTAGATAAGTTAAATGGAAGCTAGAGGTTGTTAATAGGTGTATTATGGGTAATTGTAATTGTGAATCAGTTGAGCACCTGTTACTGCACAGTCCTATAGCTAGAGAGCTGTGGTCCTTTGCACATTGGGATAATTTGGGTGATGCCAAGCAAGGTGATTGATTTGATGACTGTCTGATGAGGGGTGTCTGGACGTCACCACAATAGGGTTGTATGGAAAACTACTCTGCATGCATTATGTGGACCTTTTCAACAAACAGAAGTCACTGGACTTTTGAGAATGAATCAGACTACTCTGCATGCATCATGTAATTCCATTGTTGATTTTTTGGACCTAATGAGCGTCTGTTTGTAAATTCTTTTATGGCTCGCTCCCATTTGAACGATCCTTCTTTCTAATAAAAAATAAATAAATACATAAATTTCTGAAATAAAAGGATACCTTTCTTAAAAAACTCATTGGATGATTACAAAGGTTCTGTATTTTTTCCCCCTTGCATATGTCCAACTTAATAAACAGATTTAGATTTTCTTAAAATTATGGATATTTTTCTTCTTTTTAATTTTTTTCATGTGGGATACAGTTATCTTTTTCTATCAGTTTGCACTTAATAGACTCATGTTTTGCAGTTGCCTCATAGCCAGAAACTTACTTTCTGGCTTAAAAACTTGCGTAGAGGTATCCAAATATATGCATGATTGGGGAGCTTCAATGCCTCACGGATCCATCACTGCACCGAGTTCATTTATGGAAGACAACACGAAAGCTGATATGGAATATACTGTAAGCAATCAATGTCTTTTCCTTGCTTGTTATTTTCATTTTGATTTATAGCTACTAGGTGAAGAAGTTGTTGTAGCCCTGGTGAGATTCAGAAACAGGTTGAACCATCACTGCCACACTAGCTGAGCAACAATGATATTCTTCTCCCATCATATCAGGCTTGTTTTGTCAATGTCTTCTGATTGACTTATGTAGAAGAAAGGGATTAGAAATGCCCTATATATGGTGTAGTCTGTGAGTTACTCATGTATTTCAACATTTAAAGATTTCTTTAAACACAAAGGGGCTTGGCTTTTCACAACTGTAACACATACCTATCAAGGTTCAACCATGTGCAGTTAACAACTTGGCGGATTTAACATCAAATGATTTGGGTTAAGCTTAAAGGACTATTATGTGCTTCAACTTCCTCGAGATTACTATAGTAGCTATTATTTTCCTTCAGTTACAGGATTTATTTTATGTAATCTAGTCTATACACCTTCTAATTGATGAATCATTTGGAACAGTAGGCTGCCCTTGACAAGAATGGGTGACAGATGATCAAACTAGCTTGATTGCTGCAAGTTTTCTTTTGAATTTTATTCTGCAGTTGCTTGTGAACCTGTTATCATCGGTTCTAGGCTTTAGCCATTGGAGCCTCATGGCTTTGCAACATAGAACCCTAATTTCTTTTATTTTGTATTCTCTTGTGTTAGGACCCAGATATTCCAGCAAGGTCACGGCTGCTTCGTAGAAGGGGCAAGACACGGAAGCTTAAATATTCTTGGAAATCTGCTGGCCACCCATCAATTTGGAAAAGAATTGCCGATGGAAAAAACCAGTCTTGTAAGCAATATACCCCATGTGGATGCCAGTCTATGTGTGGAAAGCAATGCTCTTGTCTACATAATGGAACTTGCTGTGAAAAATATTGTGGGTATGTTGATTTTTTTTTTTCATATGTAGCTGTTAAAGCAAATTATAGCAATAAAACCAGTGAGTGAGATTTTTCATTTTATTATCGTGGACCATGGCAAATAAATTTCCAAGTAAAATATAAGATATGTGATGTATAGATGGTTCAGCTAGCAGCTGAACTTATGCCCCTCCCCCACTCCCAAAGCCCTCTCTTCCTTTTTGCAAAAGAAAACCCTGTTGCCAAAGTGGTTATTACAAATGAATTTTAAAATTATGTCCAGCTTAGCAGGATACAATTGGAACCACCACACGTATTCTAGGTGAAATAACTAGACATTGTTTCGCTTACCAAAAATAGAGAGCCTGCTGGTGAAGGTCTCTTGAGGGTTCTTCCAAATAAATTGTAAACTATGTGCAGAGCAGCAGGCGATACATGTTTTACAAGTTAATTGGAATGAGACACATGACACAACATGCGCAGATGGATAGATTTTTAAGTGAAGTAACTACATAGTTGTTAATAAATTATAAAAGAAGAACATGTCAACTCTCCCCTTGGACCCAAAAAAGTTACTTATATGACTTGAATGGTCAAACAGATATCATGCAGCCCGCATCAAGTAGATTTTTTTATGCTAGGTATAATGTTTTCAGTAAATCATTTATCAGGATTCAAATTGTGCTTATTAAAAATTTCATTAGCTGCGTTTGATTTCAAATTTACCTGATGTGTATTGATTGCGTAGGTTTATTCTCTGCTGAGTTAAAGTTTCACTAGTTGTATTTATGAACCTGAAAAATGAAATGAAATAGAATTTTTATAAATGTTTCAGGTGCTCAAAGAGCTGCAAAAATCGGTTCAGGGGATGTCACTGTGCAAAGAGTCAGTGCAGAAGTCGGCAATGCCCATGCTTTGCTGCTGGACGCGAATGTGACCCAGATGTTTGCCGAAATTGCTGGGTTAGGTAATGAGTTTCATATATTCGATGTTGATACTTCACTGATGTGGGATTGGCTTTTCTCCATTAAACATTGTGAACTTGGTTTATGTCTGTTAAAGCTGTTTTTTATCCTTTAAAATAACAAAAAAAAAAAAAAAAAAAAAAAAACACATGTAAGGAATTTTCTTAACCTCAATAAGCCAGAAAATGAATTTTTTTTTTCACCTTTTAGCACATCTCAACTACTCTAGAATCTCATTTATGCAATTCATAAATTACTTTATTCCTTTTTGGTATCTGTTAACCAGTTTAGCGTGTTTCCTTGGTTTACAATTCTTCTTAGCCAGTCTGGATGAGTTTCCTATGCTTTTGTTTTTTTACAATTGCATATAGAGTTGCATGAGATTTAGGTTTTGTAATAACCATTTCTGCCTGTCTAAATTTAGTCTCATTTGATGTAGTTTTTGTATCTTTTGTGGCGTTTTAAAATCACATATTTGATGCAGTTGTGGAGATGGTTCATTAGGTGAGCCAGCCAAGCGAGGAGATGGCCAATGTGGAAATATGAGGCTCCTTCTAAGGCAACAGCAAAGAGTGAGCAATTCCTAGTGTTTAGGACCATCTTCATAATCAAAATGAATAAAAAAGATGTGACTGAACCATAACTTACTTTTCCTCCTCTTTGATATCCAGATACTCTTGGCAAAGTCTGATGTTGCTGGATGGGGTGCATTTTTGAAGGTGAGAAGATGAATCATCTTTTTTTTTTTTTTTCGTAACTTCTAGCTAATTTGACTTTCTTTCTTTTTTTGCCAAGTCTCCTCACTGTATTGGATGATGAAATTGCAGAATGCTGTGAACAAAAATGATTATCTTGGAGAGTATACTGGTGAATTGATCTCCCATAGAGAAGCAGATAAGCGGGGGAAAATCTATGATCGTGCAAATTCATCATTTCTTTTCGACTTAAATGATCAGGCAAGTGACCTTTATTGTTTAGTATCTTTGCAAGTCTCTAAAAAGTTGATTTCTGCCTCATAACAGCTTACTGGCCCTTTTTCCGTCATCAACAGGTTGGATACTATTTGTTATTGTTGGATGTCATTTTTAAAAGAAAATGACTTTAGCAGAAAAGTTTTGATGCAGACTTTTACCTGCAACTTCCCTTGCCTGCTTTTGCTCAATGACTATGTTGGAAGTGCTGTTGATTGTAGATTACATTAGGCTTCTGTTTTTCAAATTAATATATAATATTGGGATCTACAAAGGAAAATTTTATATCACAACACAGGTATCCTGTCATGCAATTGGAGGTTTGTGCAAGAGATGCCCCTTACACAACAAACAACTTAGCTCTGAATTAAAATTGAAGTGCTGCCCTTATACTGTTTCATTCTCTCATTCCTTCTTTCTCTATTTGCTTTGCTTGGTGTCTTCATAATCAAACTTGCCATGTGTAGCAAAATATAAGACATTGTAGCTTGAAACTCTTAATTTATAATGTCTTAAATCTCAAAGCAGTTGCTCTTTGTTCACAGTTTGTCCTTGATGCTTACCGCAAAGGAGACAAGCTGAAATTTGCAAACCATTCATCGAACCCTAATTGCTATGCAAAGGTACGTGACTGTTATCGACTTCCCTGTTGAATTAGTTCTGGCTGGTTTTGCTAATACATTGGCTTTTACAGGTAATGTTGGTCGCGGGAGATCATCGAGTAGGCATTTTTGCGAAGGAGCATATTGAAGCTAGTGAGGAGCTCTTCTATGATTATCGTTATGGGCCAGACCAAGCACCTGCATGGGCTCGTAAGCCGGAGGGCTCCAAGAGGGATGAATCATCAGTTTCTCAAGGCAGAGCAAAGAAATACCAATCTCATTAGCCATTGGCCTAGATCAGGATGTACATATCACTGGTCATCTTTCTGGTTACCAGTCAAAGGTCTCTTTATATCTGTGACACTTACCAAGAAAAGAGAATCTCTGCATGAGGAGGCTCTAAGAAATTATGCAAGCATTTATACTTGTTAATGTGCTCTAGAATTAGACATGATATAGGTCGGGCAATAAGATTCCATAGGAATAAGGATAAATTGTTATTGTGCGGGTAATAAGCTAAAGTTCATCTAGCAGTTTAAGCATTACACGCAATAGGTAGAGTTTGACAATTCTATTGGAGGTCTATTTTATTGTTAATTTAATATTCAAGATCTTCATCATATAAAGTTGATTATAGATTATGCAGCTTACCTTAGATTTTAGTTGCATTGATATTTCCAGATTTGAATTGCGGTCACAATCGGTAAAAAAGGCGAATATATCATAAACAAAAGTGTATGTGTAGTACCTATTTGGAACGGTAATTATTGGGTGGTTCATAAGCTGGATATGCCAAAATTGCAGAGGATCAGCTCTATATATAATGATAATATTTTCGTTGTTCCAATAACATGAATCTCAATGAAGACAGTTTGCATTTCTACAATACACCCCAGAAGAATTTTAAAAAATACATAAAATATACAAGCTAGCCAACAAAGACCAAACGGGTAAAAAATTGTAAGAAATAAAGACAGGTTTAGTATCGATTAGATTGCAAAAGAAAATACAAAATCTCATTCCATGTATCAGGAACACCCGGAAGACACCAATGACTGCAATCTTGAATGTTTGAAGAGGAGCGCTTCCCTGATTTTCCTCCATAAATAGATGGATGGCCATCTATCCTATATCCTGACAAATTAGTAATATTCAAGAAAGTAACAGGAGTTTTCATCTTCATTATGACCTCCTCTACAATAATATTCTTCTCTGAATAACTGATGCTTGGAGTTCCATTGAGAGGTTGAGTAGCTTCCATACAATGCCCACCTGAATTCCATTCACCTCCCCTATTTGCATTGATTCATACACTACTCAGCAACTGGCATGAAGGAATCCAAAAACTAACATCAATGTTACTAGCTGTGTATAAGGGCAAACCTGAAATGTGAAGGTGCCGAACTTCGGAAAAAAACTTGGGTTTTTCGAGGATTGATGTGCCTATCAACCCATGATGCCCAAGTCATCAAAGCTCTCCTAAAAGCGGTTGAAACATCAAGCCTAGGATGAACTTGATTCCCTTCCTGGTAGTAATTGATCCTATTATAAGACTTACAGATGTTACAAACAATGATAGACATGAAAACAGCATCCTTTATAATTCACATGCGCATGATTACAACTTGCATCAGTTTAGTGAAACAAACGAACTATAAAGAAAACAAAATTTCAAGAAATTCAGTGGAAGTCCATTAACAGCATCTTACATTTAAACCATCCTTAAATGTTGAATGCACATGAAAATCATTTCAACGATGAAGCATAGCCATAGTTATGCTTTCTTTAAAATAAAAAGATAAGAATGAATGGTTCTTAAACATATATACATATGACTTGAAAGGTTGAATCTCAAAACGAAGCACATATCAGCCTAGGTCTTAAAAGGCTAATAATACAAGAATGGCACTTACCCTGCTTTTGTTTTGCAATGTGTCCACCAATGTGCAGTATTGAAAACCAATATATCAGCTCCTCTCCATCTGGATGTACCACGATCGATACTATCAATTCTCAAGGTCTGTATCCTCTTACGGCCTAATCTAGCCTTGGCCTCATGAACTAAAAAATGTGTCGCATAGTATTCAACCGTACACCTATAATCCTGCCAAAAAAAAAAAAAAAAAAACCCTCAAATCAAGTACTCCAAATTCTCACAAATAGAAAGGTAAGAGATCAAAGAAGTTCTAAAGAATTACCATAAATTTGATACTATAATCTCCCTTCTCTTTGGTAATTCTCCGCCTATGGGTCTCATAGACCCTCTTTGGATCTTTAATAGCTCCCATTAGCATACACAACATGGATTCCCATTGATTCCTATTGATCGAATCGCCCACAAAAACTAGCCTCTTCCCTCTAATCAATTCCAGCATTTTTGTTGCATTGAACCTATAGCACAAGCCCACACCAGGAACCCACTACCTCAAAATTGAGTTCTTTTTGTCTTAAGTACATCTACTCTAGATAAAAACATAAACTTGACCCTAAATTCATTTACATCTAAATTACAATTGCAGTTAAGGCTAAAAAAGAAGAAACAAGTTAGTACCTTGGAATTTCACAATCTTGTGGTTGCCATCTCCACTTCATGTAGTTTTTGTCCAATCTTCCATTACCCTCACAGTTAAAACCTTCATCTATGAAAGGACATGAACCATTTGTGTACAAAGGATAGCTCTCATCATAAACCCACCTCCCTTTTGTCAAATCACAATCTTTTACTCTCTTCAGTCCAACCTTCTCTCTAATTGAAACTCCATTGTTATCAGATGAAGTTGCAACAGTGCTCTTCTCTTCACTCATCTGACTACTTGGAACTTCAATTTTCTCAGAAATAGTCTCAGGTGTACTCTCTTGCGGTGTTGTCAAATTACCATCTACACCATCACTTTTGCTTTCTCCATCTACTAGAACTCCAGGCCCATCTTCCTCTCTCTGTAACCCACTAAAAACTGAAGTCGAAGCAAACCCAGAAGCATTTTCAAGACTACTATAATGGGTATCTATCAAAGTTGAATCTTTCTCACCAGTTATTGAAAAATTTCCACTGAGAGAAGATAAAGACTGAACAGTTATGGGTCTGAGACCCAAACTGAGGGAGGATTTATTGTACTGGAAATGGATCTCTTGGCGAAATGAAGGGGTGGCTTTGATGACCCAAATGGTAAAAAAGGTGAAGAAGATGACAGAGGTAGAGATAGTGAAGGAAAAGACCAATAGTCTTGTGGGTTTAAAGGAGAAACTTCTCTGTTTTTCCATATATGCCTTTTAGTTTAGTTTCTCACCTTGGAGTGATATATGGATTATAGACATATAGTAGATAAGAATGCTTTTTTAGGACAAAGACATTAGGATTTGGTAGTGCTAGGACGCATGCATGTGATTGATGCTGAACAAGGAATAAAAAAAAATTAAAAAACCAAGAGCTAGCAAAACATACGGGACACTGTTTGCTCTAGAAGCCGGTTGAGCATGAAGCAGGTGATGCGAAACAGGGAAAGTGTGGGACCAACATATCCTCCAGCTTTTTAATTTTCTTTTTTCTTTTTATATTTTGTTGTTCTGTTCTTTCCACGTGGATCACAGAATATAGAAATGGAAAAGCTACCTAAGTAAAGACTTTTGGGTATCATTATTCATTGCTCTCGAGTTGATCAAAGCAGACTATTCGTTCTTGTTCAACTGTTGTTTCTAAAGGTATTATATTTTTTTTTAAGAAAAAGGTTAGAACACAATTTTTGTCATAATTTACTCACATGTCAAGTTGTGATTGAAGTAAAAATAATAGGTCTATAATTTTTCTAGTTACAACTTACCATATGAACAAGTTGTAAAAAAAATTATCCTAGCATTACTCATTTTTCCGCATTCATTTGATTTACCTCTTTACTTTTCTTTTTGTTATTTGTGAGAAACTTTTACCATAGAGTGAGGAGATCTCAAGTTTCAACATTGATGTTCATAATGTTAATAAATACTTGAGATCATCTGATTAATAAAGTCTATTAAAAAATCTGATTAATAAAGAATCATTCTTTCCCTTTTTTAAATAAAGTTTGAAATAAAAAAATAATAATTCAGTAGTCATGATATAAATAAAAAATAAATAGATAAAAAAAGGGAAATAAATCGAACTCTAAGATGGATAGGACGGCACAATTTATTCAAAGGAATTTTTGGTGGGGCCCTTGTTCAATAAATTATTAATTCTTTATTAGTTATTTTGTAGGATGGTTAGTGAGCATTGTATCATGCTCAACAAACCAAAATTTTACAAAAATATAGCTAAATTCATCTAAAATCAATTTGCGAGGATACACGGTGGGAAACAAAAAATAAAAATAAAAATTTGCATGTGTCTCAACTTACAGACCGAATTAATTTGTGAACAGTGCGTATTAAGACATTTCTCATCAATAGAACACCATATAAATATATATATATATATATATATATATATTCCCCATCTCTCTGACACACACACACTCTCTCTCACCGATTGAATCTTCTCTTTCTCATATACCGATCCATTGACCATTGCCAGTGCCGAGACCGAGAGTAACAAAAGCAGTGCTAAGGGCAATCAGGACACTTCTAGGTAGAAGAGTTTGGCAATGCAATTGGAGGTGTATATGGTTGTTAATTTAATATTCAAGATCTCTATAGTATGAAGTTGTTTGTAAATTATGTCACTATTTTTTTTCTTTTTACAGGAAAGATTTGAACCCAAGTTTTTTCTAGTTAAAAATCGGATAATATCATTGAGATACAAGGTTTTTCACAATAAATTATATAATGATATTCCCATATTGAACTACAACCCTACTAGGTTTTAAATAAATAAAGAAGGAATGTATCAAAAGTGTAGTACCTATTTGGAACAATCCATTGGACTGTTCATAAGTTTGATGTGCCAAATTTGCAGAATAAGGTTTCCCTCTAAACGAGTTTAGAAAAAAATCTTTCAAACTTCTTTTATATCTTTTTATAGAATGTGAATTTTGAAAATCAAATCATTAGATTGCATGTTCTTTATGTTCTTAACACGCTTGTCAAATTCCATTCAAATCAGATATTATTTATTGTTCGATCAATAAACTTAGTTTTTATGCATAACTTTTAACCAAAAAAGCTTTAAATTTAAACATGTCATTGATGACATAGCTATTGATTTTTGATCTTCTAGAAATTCTCTCTCTCTCTCTCTCTCTCTCTCTATATATATATATATATATATTGGTTGGTCTAGTAAGGCAGTAACATGAATCTCAATGAAAACAGTTTGCATTTTTACAACAAATCCCAAAAAAACAAACTTTAAAAAAATATATATATACAAGCTAGTGAATAAAGATCAAACGAGCAAAAAATTGTAGGAAAGTAAACTTGTGAATAAAAACAGGTTTACTATCGTTTAGATTGCAAAAGAAAATACAAAATCTCATTCCATGTATCAGGAACGCCAGGAAGACACCGATGACTGCAATCTTGAACGTTTGAAGAAGAGCGCTTCCCTGATTTTCCTCCATATATAGATGGATGACCATCTATCCTATACCCTGTCAAATTAGTAATATTCAAGAAAGTAACAGGAGTTTTCATCTTCTTTATGACCTCCTCTACAATAATACTCTTCTCTGAATAACAGGTGCTTGGAGTTTCATTGAGAGGTTGAGTAGCTTTTATACAATGCCCACCTGAGTTCCATTGACCTCCCCTATTCATTGGATCATACACTACTCAGCAACTGGCATGAAGGGATCCAAAAACTAACATCAATGTTATTAGCTGTGTATAAGGCCAAACCTGAAATGGAAAGGTGCCAAACTTCGAAAGAAAACTTTGGTTTTTTGGGGATTGATTTTCCTATCAACCCATGATGCCCAAGTCATTAGAGCTCTCCTGAAAGCCGTTGAAACATCAAGCTGAGGATGAACTCGGTTCCCTTCCTGGTAGTAATTGATCCTGTTATAATAGACATGATAAGAATGAATGGTTCTTAAACATATATACATATGACTTGAAAGGTTGAATCTCAAAATGAAGCACACATCAGCCTAGGTCTTAAAAGGCTAATAATACAAGAATGGCACTTACCCTGCTTTTGTTTTGTAATGTGTCCACCAATGTGCAGTATTGAAAACCAATATATCAGCTCCTCTCCATCTGGATGTGCCACGATCAATACTATCAATTCTCAAGGTTTGTATACGCTTCTGGCCTAATTTAGCCTTGCTCTCGTGTACTAAAAAATGTGTCACATAGTATTCAACTGTACAACTATAATCCTGCCAAAAAAAAAAACTAAAAATCAAGTACTCCAAATACTTACAAATAGAAAGGTAAGAGAGCAGCGTTCTGCAGAATTACCACAAATTTGAAGATATAAGGTCCCTTCTCTTTAACTATTTTCCGCCCATGGGTCTCATACACCCTCTTCGGATCTTTAATAGCTCCCATTAGCATACATAGCATCGATTCCCATTGATTCCTATTGATTGAATCGCCCACAAAAACTAGCCTTTTTCCTCTTATCAATTCCAGCATTTTTGTTGCATTGAACCTATAGCACAATCCCACACCAGGAACCCACTACATCAAAATTGAGTTCTTTTTGTACTAAAGTACATCTAGTCTAGATCAAAACATAAAATTGAGCCCAATTTCATGTACATCTAAGTTGCATTCGCAATAAAGGCTAAAAAAAGAATGAACAAGTCAGTACCTTGGAATTTCACAATCTTGTGGTTGCCATCTCCACTTCATGTAGTTCTTGCCCAATCTTCCATTACTCTCACAGTTAAAACCTTCATCTATGAAAGGACATGAACCATTTGTGTACAAAGGATAGCTCTCATCATAAACCCACCTCCCTTTTGTCAAATCACAATCTTTGCCTCTCTTCAGTCCAACCTTCCCTCTAATTAAAACGCCTGTGTTCTCAGATGAAGTTGCAATAGTCCCCTTCTCTTTGTTCCTCTCACTACTTTGAACTTCAATTTTCTCATACAAAGTTTCAGATGTACTCTCTTGCATTGTTTTCAAATTAAAACCAACACCTTTGCCTCCTTCAGGCCCTTCTTTCTTTCTCTGTAACCCGCTAATTACCGAAATCGAAGCAAACCCAGTAGCATTGTCAAGACTTTTATAATGGGCATCTATCAAAATTGAATCTTTCTCACCGGTTACAGAAAATTTTCCACTGTAACCGAGGGAGGATTTATTGAACTTGAAATGGATCTCATGGCGAACTGAAGGGGTTTCTTTGATGACCCAAATGGTAAAAAAGGTGAATAAGAGGGCAGAGGAAGAGATAGTGAAAGAAAAGACCAGTAGTCTTGTGGGTTTGAAGGAGAAACTTCTCTGCCTATCCATTTATGGATAATGAATTTCTTTTTTTTTTTTTGCCAACTGTATGTGCCTTTTGAGTTTAGTTTCTCACTTTAGCGTGACACATTAGATAATGTAAGCATGCTTCAGGATAAGACATTGATATTTCGAGGTGTGAAGGATTCCATGCATCTGTATATGATACTGAACGAGGATTGAAAAAAAATAATTCAAGAGCTAGCACCATAAGAGCATGACATAGCCGGTTGAACATGAAGGAGGGTGATGGGAAAGTGGAAACAGGGAATGTGTGGTGGACAGTTATTTTTACCAACATTTCTTTCCAGCTTTTTCCGCAATTCACCTCTTTTTTCTGGGCTTGCGCCGACTGTGAATCAAACACTGAGAGTCCAAAAAATAATAATAATAAACCTATAATTTTATTCTTGTAAACAAATAAATAATGTACTTTAAAATATGTCACTTATTAGCCCACACTTTTATTATTGTTCCAAATTAAACCCACCTTTTATTTTGTCAAATTTACCTTAACAGTGGAACCAAAAAATGAAATAAAATTTCACTGCAGAATAATTTCTAGTTGATCTGAGAGAGAGAGAAATCAGGTGAAATTTTGAATTTCCGAAATAAGGGAATAAAGAGTTGGGTTTAGTTTGGCACAATAATACATTCTAAAAATAAAAAAATAAAAAAAAAATTGGCACAGTAATAAAAGTTCGGGATTTAAAGTTCGGGGTCTAGTTTGGCACAGTAATAGAGTTTTTTTTTTTTTTTTTAATGTAGAATTAATATAACCCAATTTCGAGTTGATGAAGCACGGGTCTCCCATTTCTAGCTGGTGTATTTTAATTTATAGACTTCATAGCATCTTCTAAGGTTTTATATTTTTTTGCATTCTTTTTTTGATTATCCACTCTTCTTTTCTTTTTGTGTTTCATGTGATAAAGCGAGGGAGGACCTCAAAATTCATGTGCATAGAGTATTCAATAAGCTCTTAATTTTCGGTTAGTTATTTTGTAGAATGATTCTATTAGATTACTTAGAACTTTAGATTAGTATCAACCATTTCCTAATAAGCAAGTTTTCTGAACAGCTTGGAACTCCTATATGTTATCTAAAGTAATAATAATTTTGGAGTTGCCATTGCGTCTCCTACAAGTGATGTCACGGGGATGCGATGAGACTCTTTTTATTTTGGAATTTAGTGTCATAATGTTTAAAAGTAAGATAAAGATAGTGTCTTAGGGTGCGTTTGTATAAGTGGTTGCAAAACGGTGTTTTGGATTTAAAATGAGTGTGTAAAAAAGTTATGAAAAGTTGTTATTTGCAAAATGGAGTTTTGGGTTTTAAAAACGCACTTTTAGGCTCCCAAAACGCCTAACCAAAAGGACCATTAATTCTTAAAATCTTTCTATTTTAGAATTTCATTTTACAACTCATCCAACATTTCAGTTTCTATTTTTATATACAACTCATTAAAATAATATAAATAAAATCAATTCTCTCTCCTCTCTCTCCCATCTCTCTCTTCCCACTTTTCCTCTCTTCCTCTCTCACTCCATTAAAATATGTGTTTTTATTTTTACAACCCATGAATAGTAGGGTTGTATATATACAACCTTACTGTTCACAATTGAATCTTGGATGTTTCCATTTGAAAATTTTGGAGATACTAATTAAGCTACTCTTGACAAACCATGTTTGTTTTCGTAATGTTATTAATGGTTCTTGAAGGATATATCTCTAAGCCAAAACTTAGGTACTATATTTTAGATTCATTACATTAAGTTCTATGATTAAATTCAAACACATGGTTGCATTAATTTTAATTATCCAAGGAAAAATAACATTATTTGTATTTTATTTGTCAATACAACCATGTATTTGAATTTAATTGAGAAACATAAAGTATTGTATCTAAGCTATTGTATATAAGCTTTGTCTATATTCATATATGAATACTAGCCTTATCACATGAGCTTCGCATGCAATGAGACTCTTTTTTTTGTTGGAGTTTATTATCACAATTTTTCACTCATTACAATTTGATGGGATATAAGGGAGTCCTAGAACTCTCTTAAAAACAATGAATTAGAAACAAAGAATGAACCCACATTAGAGAACAAATAAACAAATGAAATAATACAATAATGGTTAGAATCCACAAAATAAAAAGACAATCATAAAAAAACCCCATTCAACCAAGAAACTAAGATAGTAGAAGACCTTTTGGCATGATTATAATTCTTCAACTTTCAGTAAATGTTTGACTGAAAATAAGAAGAAAAGATTTACAAACATATTACTCGACCGATAATGTATTTCATGATATTGTAGTTTGCATTCAACAGTCATCAATCTGATACAATTGCAATACATATTATGCTAATTATCCACATCTTAAATTTTTAACTGTGAGAGACCAGAAAACTTCCTAGGGGTGCTCTCAGAAAAGAGATTTGGGTGCTTAGGGCACCTCTCTTTTGGGGAATTGTGTGGAGTCGCCACTTATTTTTTATTACAAAAAATAATAAAAACATAAATATAAAATTTACATCAAAAACACCAAATTTCATTAATTATGTAAATACAATCTTGGTCAAATAATCATTACAAGGCTTTGGTCCTAAATACAATCTATAATCTTGGTAGAGTAATATTACAAGGCTTTGATCCTAGTTACAATCTACCAAAACAAAAGATAAGACACTAGTCTACTATCCAAAAACCTAAGTTCGGGGGCTAGGTTACAGAATGTTAAGGTGTTAGGCACCCATTCCACCTAGACGGAGTCTGGTCTTCTAGAACCTTTCAAAAATGCATGACATTACAATGACATATTAATACCCCTAAATTAAAAAATAATTCACTCTTTGAAAATTCAAAATCTGCAATTTTTATTTAAGAAGAAAACCATTTTTTATTATAAAAAAATTTTAGGTCTGTGTTTAATGAAAATACAGATCAGTTTTGTATGGAAAAATTTTTAGAAAAATTTTTAGATCAGTATTTAATGAAAATACAGATCTATTTTTGACTTAGAAAAATTTTCAAATCTATATTTAATGAAAATACAGATCTGTTTTTGACTTAGAAAAATTTTCAGATCTGTATTTAATGAAAATACAGATCAATTTTTGATTTCAAAATTTTTTCAGATTTGTATTTAATGAAAATACAGATCTGTTTTTTTTATTCAGAAAAATTTTCAGATCTATATTTAGTGAAAATACAGATCTGTGTTTGTTTTAAAGAAAATTTCAGAAAAAATTTCAGATCTGTATTTAATGAAAATACAGATCTATGTTTGTTTAAAAAAAAAAGGATTACAGTGATTAATTGCAAATTTTAAAATTAAAGAAGAATTAAATCATAAGCATGTTAATCAACTAGAGAAAATTCCAACTAAACATATATAAATTGTAAACAAGATCATATTGACAATAACATCAGACACATATTCATAAAAAAAGAAAAACATGCAATGAACAACAAAAATATATATCAATTAAGAGAAAAGAAAAATAAACACAAGAACAAAATTAAATACCTACTTGCATGAATGTGCCCTTTAATGGAAGAATACTTTAGAGATCAAAGAAATTTTCACTTCCTTGAGATCTAAAATATTTTACTTACAAAAAAGAAATTCTGAAAGCCAAGGCTTCTAGAATGTCTTTAACATAAGGGGAGCAAAGAAGTCAAACAAAGAAGGGCCTTGATTTCTGATCTTTTTCCTCTATTTATAGAGGTTGGATGCTTGAAAAATAAGCTGAATAAGATTAGATACGAATTGGAATGCGTCATTATCCCCAAAAATTCGAAAAGGATAGGTTTTATCTCAATCAGAAGGTTCTCGAGCTGGGCCTCAAATTTGTGCCAATTGGCACTTGGGAAGTGCTGATCGGTACTTGCCATGTGCCAAGCCCCTCTTCCAATTTTTGTTCGATTTGGACTCTTTATTGAGGATTTTTTAGTCGGGAATTGCACCTAGACGCGTTTTTAACTCATATTCTAAAATTAATCCCTTTTATCTTGATAATCAGGTCTTTAAAGTAATAATTATCTGATAGATAAATATTCTAAAAAGAATTAATTATCAACAATTTCCTTATTATCTGATTATCCATTTTATTCTTATGCAAGCAAGCTTATTTTTGACAAAAACCAACAACCAATCACAAAATTATTTAATTAATTTTAATTTTTTAACCAATCAGAATCAATTTAAATTAATCACACGTGATCGGTTCCACCCAAACAAAATGCATGCATACTGTGAAAATTTGATCACGCAATATCTTTCAATCCGACGGTCCGATTCAGGAATCGAGCATACCGTTGCGACCGTTAGAATTTCAAGATCATTTTTATGGTATGCAATGAATAATTTAATGCATGTAATACAACTATTATTTTTGGGTATATGAATGGTCATTTTAGTCATCTTCCAAGATTAAATTATGGGTGCAAAATCGAGTGTCTATAGAATGCCCCTCATTGACAAAGCTTGCAAAGCGAATGTCAATGTAAAACAAAGACACTGATTTTAGCAACCATGATTTAATCGAGGTTGACTTTTCAAAGATTTCCTAGCCCTAGAACCTAAAACCTTGGGACATATAACTAGTGTTTTGTTATTTAAAAAACAAATGAAAACTATGAATACTTGATCTTCTTGATAATTGATGAACCTGAATCGAATCTTGAATGCTAATGAGGAAATCGAGAACTACGTTCGCTCGATCTGAAATGCTGACTGAGAACTATCTTGGTCTGAATCTGGGGTGACTGAGAGCTTTCTCTATCTCAGTCTGAATCTGAGGCGACTGAGAGGTTTCTCTATCTCGGTCTGAATTTGAAGTGACTGAGAGCTATCTCTATCTTGGTCTGAGTCTGGGGCGATTGAGAGGTTTCTCTATCTCAGTCTGATTTGAGGCGACTGAGAGGTTTCTCTATCTTGGTCTGAATCTGAGGTGACTGAGAGGTTTTTTTATCTCAATCTGAAATTCTGGGCTTTGCCTGCAAAAGACCGAAGTCTCGAATTAAAATTGAAGTGATTGGTGCTTTATCGCTCCACCATTTAAGATGTGGAATTTTCCTTTTTATTTTGCTTTAAGACTTGAATTTCTTCTTCAAAAGGAAAAACCATTAATTTTTGGGGTCCTTTGAAAAACTTTCTTTTCATCATTTTTATTTTGAAATTTGAAATTCTCTTTTGAAAAATGAAACCCTTTGTTCTTGGACATCCTTGAGAATTTTTCTTTCTTCCTTCAAAGATTGAAATTTTCTTGAAATTGATACAATCTATTTTATTTTTTGGGAAATCCTTGAAAAGTTTTTTTTTTTTCTTTTGTTATTCATTTATTTATTTTATCATCCCTTCATCATTTCATTTCATCATTATTAAAAAAAAAAAAACAATTTTTTTTTTTTTTGTGAGTTGATTGAGTCAACTCAGTCAAACATGATGATGATGCACAGAAAATCAGTAGGCTGAATGCTTCGGGTTTCAATGATCTAATAATTGCTTGAAAGGCCTGAAAAGAAAAACAAACGATCAAAGGAGACCGGGGCTAACCGGCCAAGAACCCTCTGATGCTTAAGTTAGTTTTCTCTTTTAAATTCTGGAGTTTCAACTTTTTGGGAGTTGTCTAAAACTTACCTTCATTTGATGTGAATGAGTGTTTATATAGTGTGCTCTTGAAGTGGTTGCTTGTCTTGTAAATTCCCCTATATTTGAGGAGGTCAGAAGGTTCAAGGTTAACTTCCACAACCGCTATAGGAGTTAGAATATTTTATCTTTTTCTATAACTGTTGTTGGAAGTTAAGTATTAAGTAGGAACTTATAGCGATGAACCAGGATTTTACTCATGCCTTGAAATAATAACATGTGGTTCAATTTATTGGCTCTTGTAGATAAATCTCTATGGAATTTTCCAAGTGTTGGGGGTCGTCCAGGCGCTTGCCTCATGGACGACCCTTATGCCCAAAGACGACCGTCCAGTAAAGGATGTTCATTCTTATCTACTTGACCTAGACGACTCTTATGGACGAGTTTGGAGTTGGTTCAATTCTCAGCTCACTATCAGTTGCCCCCTTGGCCAAGAGTCGTCTAGAGTACTGTATAGCCTAATGCTATTCTTTGGACGTGTGTCCTTATGTCAGCGGTTAGGTGTGCCACGTGTCATGATCTCATTGGTGACTGGTCGCATCATTTCATTTTTTCGAGTATGCCACATGTCATTTTCTGGTTGGTCATGTCGTTTCAGATGCCAAATTCCACAGCCTATTGTTAGGACATAGGTGTTTCACATGTTAAGAACATATGTCATGATTTTATGTAATTGGCTAATCCTTTGAAAAAATGCACTTTACTTGTATTTGGGTAGATCTAGGATGTGTTTAAATACTTCAAGAAACCATGTTTCAAGATCAAGGGTTGAAACCTTCAAGTCTGTCCAAGAAAACAAGCTGAAAGTGCAAAATCACTAAAGCTCGATAGCTAGCATGTGTCGAGGTTTAAGGAGCTGTTCAGCCCGTATGCTCGACAGTTATCTCGACAGATGCTCGACACCTCCTATCTGTCTAGATTTAAGAAAACAGCAATCTGAACTGTTTTTCTTGGGATCCGTGATTATGTGTTTGGGCCTTCTTTTCTCCTAACCCTAAACATATAAAAGGATTGTTTTAAGGGCCATCAAAGAGTACACAAGTTGCACAAGCATTGAGCAAACATTGTTCAAGCAAATTGTGACTGGAGACAAAGTTTTTGCCCTTGTTCATCTCTTTTTTGTGAAGAAGTTGCTGTGTATTTGCACCGTAGGGTTTTGTAACCAAGCATCTTCTTGATCTTCATCGTGTGGATGAACTAAAGAACTTTGTAGCCAACAACCTTCTTAGTTGGTGATTAAAGTCGCGTACTGGGATCCGCGCATTGGTTAGTCACGTACTTGGGAGCCGTGCATCAAAATGGGGAACTGTCACTACAGAACAAGTCCAATTGGGTATTGGGGTAAGGGTTCAACTGTAGGTTGGTAAGGTATTTGGGATTCCGTTACTTGTAACCACTTGTTGTGATAATAGTGGAGTTTCGGGAGTGGTGATCTGAAAATCACCCAGTGGGGTTTTTGCCGTTAAGTTTTCCTCATTTGTAAACAAATCACCGTGTCTTTTATTTTCCACTGCGTATTTAGTTGTTTGGTGATTTGTTTGTGCTACCACGCGTTTTGCATGATAAATTGATTAATTAATAACTTAACTAATTAATTAATTCATTTCTATCACAAGGGGTCAATCCGTTTATGGCCTATCAAGTGGTATCAAAGCAGGCACACTCTGATTAGGTATTAATCTTTGCTTTGTTGATCCATTGACCCCTGCTGTCATGGCTGTAACCGGCTTGAAGAGATCTTTGTTTTCAAATACATCTTGTTTTTCTAATCTCTATTTGCTTGAGTGTCTCAGAAATTATAAGTCTAAAAGTTATTTGAATTCTCTTATGATGACTATTGGAAAAGATCTTAGGTTGACTAAGAAGAAACTAGACTGTCTCAAAATGAAAATGTGCAAAGGAGTTCGTCTAAGAAGAGTGAAAGTTAAAGGCGTAGCTCGTATAAAACAGTTGAGAGAAAGCACCATTCCCACTGAATTGTCATCTAAGCACGAAGTGTGTTTTATGATGAAGTCCGCATTTAAAGTGATGGACACGTGTTTGTGGTACCTTGATAGTGGTTGCTCAAGACACATGACTGGAGACCGATCTCTCTTTAAGGTTTTCGAGTCTAAAAAGGGTGGCAATGTCACTTTTGGTGATGGGAGCAAATCACAGATTAAAGGAAAGGGAATCATCTCTCTACCTGAACTGCCAGACATTGCAAATGTTCTATATGTAGAAGGTCTGAGGGTGAACCTGCTGAGTATAAGTCACATATGTGATCAAGACTTCATGGTGCTATTCTACAAGGGAGAGTGTCTTGTCATGAATAAGTTTGGTAAGAAACTCATAAGTGGTGTTCGCACTCTTGACAACTGTTATGGATTGGTTCTTGATGCTGATATTGTGTGTAATAGCTTTCGTTTGCCAAATGACGATCTATGGCACCAACAGATGGGACATGCTAGCTACAAACATCTTTCTATTGTATCTAAGCATGAGTCAGTTTTAGGGATACCAAAGTTTAGTAGAATGAGCAATGTGGTATGTGGACCGTGTCAGCTTGGAAAACAGACAAAAGCTAAGCATCCTGGCACTCAGACATCAGCTACATCTAGACCATTGGAGCTTCTACATCTGGATCTTATGGGTCCAACCAGAACTGAGTCTCTTGGTGGTAAGAGATACATCATGGTTGTGGTAGATGACTTCACTAGGTACACTTGGGTCATTCTTCTACGATCCAAGTCTGATGCTCCTGAGCACATTGAAGCTTTGTGCACAAGGTTGCAGAATGAAATCAGTTTGAAAATTGATCGAATTCGAAGTGACCATGGTAAAGAGTTCGAAAACTCATATATGGAGTCATTTTGCACAAGATCAGGCATCTCTCAAGAATTCTCTGCTCCTATTACTCCTCAGCAGAATGGTGTAGTAGAAAGAAAGAACAGGGTTATTCAGGAGATTGACAGAGCCATGTTATACAATAAGGATGTGGCTAGAAACTTGCGGGGAGAAGTCATGAACACTGCGTGTCATACGGTAAATAGGGTGTATTTTAGACCTGGTACCAAGAAGACTCCATATGAGTTATGGAAAGGAAGAAAGCCTAATGTGAAGTATTTTAGGATCTTTGGAAGTACTTGTTTCATCCTAAAGGATAGGGAGAATGTGGAAAAGTTTGATTCCCGAAGTGATGAAGGAATATTTCTGGGTTATTCCTCTACAAGTAAGGCTTATCGGGTATACAACAAAAGAACTATGAATGTAATGGAGACAATGAATGTTGTTATTGATGAGTCTTCAAATTCCAGTTCTTCAAATTCCAGTTCTGAAAAAGGTATTGAGGAACTAACTAAAGAAATTCTCCCTCTTAAGCCTAGAGAAGTTCAAGAAATTGTTGAACAAGAACCTGCATCTCCTAGTACTCCAGGTACTCCAAGTGTTGTGGAAGATTCTGCAGAAATAACCACTTCACCAGATTCTGAATCCCAAGAGGAGAAAGGACCTTCCTCCAGAATTAAGCTAAATCATCCTCCAGAAGATATTGTGGGAAACATGAATAAACTCACATTGAGGAAACGTACAGTTGATAAATGTGTTGCTAACTTTGTGTCGTATTCTTGTTATCTGTCACAAGTTGAACCCACTAAAGTTGAAGAAGCTCTTCAGGATGAAAGTTGGGTTGAAGCAATGCATGATGAACTGCTTTAGTTTCAGAGGAATAATGTCTGGACCTTGGTACCTAGACCGGAGGGTGAACACATCATCGGTACAAAGTGGATATTCCACAATAAGACCGATGAAGAGGGCAATGTGATCCCCAACAAGGCTCGGCTTGTAGCTCAAGGATACTCACAAATGGAAGGAGTAGACTATGATGAAACATTTGCTCCAGTTGCCTGTATGGAGTCCATCAGAATTCTCCTTGCTTTGGCTTGCCAATTGAAGTTCAAGCTTTATCAGATGGATGTTAAGACTGCCTTCTTAAATGGGCTGCTCAAAGAAGATGTCTATATGGCTCAACCAAAAGGATTCATTGATCCACACTTTTCGGATCATGTGCTGTATCTCAAGAAGGCACTTTATGGTTTAAAGCATGCCCCCAGAGCTTGGTATGATCGGCTTACACAATACTTGGTGTCACATGGGTTCACAAGAGGAAAGGCAAATCAGACTCTCTTCACTAAAAGAGAAGATGGCGAGCTGATAGTAGCTCAAGTCTATATTGATGACATCATCTTTGGATCGACTAAAGATGAACTTGCTCATGGTTTCTCAAAACTCATGCAGGCCGAGTTCGAGATAAGCATGATTGGTGAGCTGACTCACTTCCTTGGGTTGCAGATCCGTCAACAAGATTCAGGTATATTCCTATCTCAATCTAAATATGCTAAGAATCTTGTGAAAAAGTTTGGTTTAGAATCTGCCAGTTCTGTCAGAACTCTTATGAGCCCAAATGTTAAACTCACTGTTGACTTGTTAGGAAAAAGTGTTGATCCATCTTTATATAGAAGCATGATAGGTAGTATTCTTTACCTTACTGCTAGTAGACCTGACATTAATTACAGTGTTGGAGTGTGTGCTAGATATCAGGATAATCCCAAAGAGTCCCATATGACTACTTTTAAAAGAATCATAAAGTATGTCAAAACCACTACTGAGTTTGGTGTATGGTACAACAAAGACACAAGTGATGTCTTAGTTGGGTACTCTGACGCTAATTGGGCAAGGAATGCTGATGATAGGAAGAGTACTTCAGGGGGCTGTTTCTATGTAGGCAATAATCTCGTCTCTTGGATGAGTAAAAAGCAGAACTCCATCTCATTATCCACTGCAGAAGTTGAGTACATTGCTGTCGGTAGCTGTTGCACCCAACTCCTATGGATGCAAAAACTCCTCCATGACTATGGTATTTGTTAAGAGCATCTCACTATCTATTGTGACAATACCAGTGTCATAAACATCTCTAAGAATCCGGTTCAACATTCTAGAACCAAACACATAGAGATTTGACATCACTTCATTCGGGGGCTTGTCGAAGATGGTACTCTCACTCTTGAGTTTATTCACACCGATGATTAGAAGGCTGACCTGTTTACCAAACCTCTTGACAGTAAACACTTCGAATTTCTTCGTCAAAACATTGGTGTTATCTCCATGGGATGATCTTCTTCTCTTTTCTTCCCTCCTTATGCATTTGCATCTAGTTTTATGCTTTGTTTTGTTTAGCATGTTTTATTTGTTTTTCAGTTTTGTTTATTTTGTTTCTCATATAAATAAAATTTTTTTTTTTTGAAAAATCAGAAAAATACAAAAACAGTATGTGTTTTGTGTACATTGGTACTTGTGTACCTTGGATGGCCATTGAAACAAAGTTTTCTAAACTTTGTATCTCTTGTAGCTTAGATGAGCATCTCTATGCATAACTAAGCAAGTGAGCTTTGTGGCTCTTGTTTGTGATGAGTAAGATTAAGTTATCTCTTATACTTAACACTCGTATCACTCTTTTTGACGGGAAGGATTAGAAAATCCTAAGAGAAAGGCATAAATAACCATCTCACCACCGTTGCCCGCCAATCATGAATGACATTTGTGTGCTTCGGCATAGCAAAATTGGAATGTCAAATGCTTAGCATAATTGGGTATTTCTTTTCTCTCTATTATATGCCCATGCATGATTTGCTTAAAAAGAAAAATATGTAAAGAAAAATCAAAAGCAAAAAGATCAAAAAATGCTTTAAATATGATTGCAAGCGTGTTTTTTAGGAGATGTGGGAGTTATAGGATGTACCTCGAAGGTGATAATCCCCATCAAACAGTTATGATTGTGTGTGAGTTAAAGTGATTTACTCATATCTCAAATTGTCATAACATGTTGACACATTTGCATTCTTGCGATGTTTTTCACACACAACACGTAATATTCTTTGCTACTCTTGATACATGTGCAGGTAAAATGTGATTTAGTCATCACAAGGTTTTTCATGTGTTAATGTATGCTCACTAAACTGTCTTAACTTGTTTTTGAAATATAAAATTGGTTAGACTTGTTTAGTGTGTGCGTGTGTTTTTGAAGATCCATGTGGTTAAAATCTTTGTTGAAAGATGTTTATTTATGCCTTTCTCTTCTCAAAAAACTGTTTTGAAAAGCTGGCTCAACACCTCCTTGATACCTCCTCGATAGCTGGCTATCTGTCGAGCTTCTTTAGCTTTTTCTTATCGCAATCTCGCTAGCACCTCGACACCTGGTGGATCGATCGAGAAAGTTTCTGACCCCTCGATAGCTTCTCGACACCTGGTGGATCGATCGAGATTCTGTTCTTGTTTTTGGTGGTTCTTCCTCAACACCTTCTCGATACCTGAAGCTGTAGCCGACATTTTCCTTGATACCTTCCTCGACAGATACCTCGATACCTCTCGACACCTTCATCTGTCGAGATTTACTGAGGTTCTATTTAAGCATCTCGTGCGATCCACCTCTCATTTCTATCGATCTCACTCTCGATTGCTCTGACTTTTCCTCTCCTAAACACTCTCATCTCACTCCAATCTTGATCCTCAAGGTTTCTTCAGGCTTTTTCAAGATTTTCTTCATCTTGGTAAGCTTTCTTTCTCTCATTCTACATGCATTCATGTTTTTGAAACCTAGGGTTTGGAATTTTTTTTGAAAATTTTGGGGGTTTTTCAAAATTGATGAGATTTTATTAAAATTTTGTGTTAGTTTTTGAAGATTTGATCCTAAAAACTTCATGCATTGCATCACATTTGCATTATAACAGTATTGTCATGCATTTAGCTGTATGCAATCTCTTTGTGTACTGGTAGGATTGGATTGGGCTGAGCCATTGATGTATTTACTTTGCATGTCACATGCTCATGCATTCTCCATGCATACGTACTTCTTTTCACATATTCTTAATATTGTAAACTGTTTTGGGACTTTTTTGATTGTCTCTTTTTCCCTCTCTCTCCACTGTTGGTTACGTTAGTAGTGTCTATGGCACCGAAACGTAAATCCGCTCCATCCCGGAACCCTCTTCGTTCCAGGGCATCCTCTTCATCTTCAGATTCTGCCCCCTATCTCTTTGGTTCCGTGATGATGATGCTCATAAAGCATTCTTGAAGAACTTTTCTAGACGAAGTGTTCATTCGGAACACCAAGTCATTCTGGCAGACTTTGCCGACACTGACCTTCCCACTGTCATTCACAGTCGGGAATAGGAGTCACTGTGTGACGTCCCGGTCACTTGTCCTCTCGTGCTTATTTAGGAGTTCTACTCTAACATGCACGTGATTGACTGTTCTGTCCCTCACTTTATCACTCGTGTTAGGGGTGTTAGCATTCCTGTCACACCGCAGCTTGTTGTGGATGTGCTTCGGGTACCTAGGATAGCATTTCCTGACTATCCGAGTTATGATCATCTGCGGACTGTGTCCAAGGATGAGCTCATGGCTGCTTTTTGTGAGCATCCCTTTGATTGGGGTGGTCGCCAGTTCACATCCTGTAAGGGCTTTGCAAAAGGTCCTAGGTTTTTGAACATGGTGATGACTTTTGTACTCCATCCACTCTCTCACTTCAACTCCATCACAGAGCCTCGTGCTCGATTTTTGTTGTCTCTTCTTGAGCATATGACTATAGATTTCTCTTCTCATTTCATTCTTTCTATTATAGATGTTCATCTAGATGCGGCATCCCGTGATAAGCTCATCTTTCCTTCCGCTATCACGAGAATCTTACTCCATTTTTCTGTTCCTTTTCCCTTGTCCGACCATTTTTCTTTCATGTGTACCATAGATTACGCTACCGTAAAATGTAGTGAGGCGCATGTTAGGTCGCGACAACCGGATTTAGCAGCTCCTCCTTCCCGTCCTGCTCCATCTAGATCTACTCCTTCCACATCCGTTCCCTCCTCTTCTATGAACAATGTGTCACTAGGAGACATCATGGCGTAGCTGCAGCGCATGGATGCTCGCCTAGATACACTCTCTACGGAGTTGTATCAGGTGAACGTTCGTGTTGGTCGTATTGCATGGTGACAGACGACCATGGGTGGTTTTGCTTCTGAGGCTTCTCCTCCACCACCTCCTCCCATGGGTTCTGATTCTGAGGATGATGATGGTGATGACGATGATGCTTCGGATACTGATGATGGAGATGCTAGCTCTACCGATGAGATGTCTACTTGACACTGTTACCCTTTGTCACTCGTGACAAAAAGGGGGAGTAGTTTTGGTTGGATATGAGAGTAGTCATTCTTAGGGGGAGAGTTAGTATAGGATCATTTTGTTAGGGGGAGTGTTGTTTCTTTTTGAGGGATGTAGTGAGGATATTATGTATCTTTTCTTTTCTTTCTTAGATACATTGTTCTTGTACATTGGGTCTTGTGACCATTTTTATGACATACATTGTACTTATTTCTTTCTATATGTTGATGTATGTTGTTTCTTTCACCTACCTCTTACATGTGTTGTTTCTTTTCTCCCTTTATACACATGATTCTTATACTTGTATGCAATCTATCATTTTTGTTTCACACTAAGATGCCTTGATGAGTTTTGTTTAAAGTGTTTCAGAAATACAGGTTGTCAAAGTCTACTTGCCATAAACTCTCTTCTTGCAAAATTTTTCAAGAGTTTGTGTTAGGATAGATTTTATTGTATTCAACAAGTGAATATGAGTTGAGTGATTTATGACTTCTCTCATATGTTTATTTGTTTGTTGCAGTTTTGTCACAGATTGCCAAAGGGGGAGATTGTTAGGACATATGTGTTTCACATGTTAAGAACATATGTCATGATTTTATGTAATTGGCTAATTCTTTGACAAAATGCATTTTACTTGTATTTGGGTAGATCTAGGATGTGTTTAAATACTTCAAGAAACCATGTTTCAAGATCAAGTGTTGAAGCCTTCAAGTCTGTCCAAGAAAACAAGTTGAAAGTGCATGTGTCGAGGTTTAAGGAGCTCTTCAGCCCGTATGCTCAACAGCTATCTCGACAGATGCTCGACACCTCCTATCTGTCAAGATTTAAGAAAACAGCAATCTAAACTGTTTTTCTTAGGATCCGTGATTATGTGTTTGGGCCTTCTTTTCTTCTAACCCTAAACATATAAAATGATTGTTTTAAGGGCCGTCAAAGAGTACACAAGTTGCACAAGCATTGAGCAAACGTTGTTCAAGCAAATTATGACTAGAGACAAAGTTCTTGCCCTTGTTCATCTCTTTCTTTTGAAGAAGTTGTTGTGTATTTGCACCATAGGGTTTTGTAACCAAGCATCTTCTTGATCTTCATCGTGTGGATGAACTGAAGAACTTTGCAGCCAACAACCTTCTTAGTTGGTGATTGAAGTCGTGTACTGGGATCCGCGCATTGGTTAGTCACGTACTTGGGAGCCGTGCATCAAAAGGGGAAACTGTCACTACAGAACAAGTCCAATTGGGTATTTGGGTAAGGGTTCAACTGTAAGTTGGTAAGGTACTTGGGATTCCTTTACTTGTAACCGCTTGTTGTGATAATAGTGGAGTTTCAGGAGTGGTGACCTGAAAATCACCCGGTGGAGTTTTTGCCGTTATGTTTTCCCCATTCGTAAACAAATCACTGTGTCTTTTATTTTCCGCTGCATATTTAGTTGTTTGCTGATTTGTTTGTGCTACCACGCGTTTTGCATGATAAATTGATTAATTAATAACTTGACTAATTAATTAATTAATTTCTATCACAAGGGGTCAATCCGTTTGTGGCCTATCACCTATAAATAATAGAATTCCTCTCCTACCCTTCACATTTCTGAAATTTTCTTCCTTGACATTTGTCATCTAGTTCCTCGTCTAGAAGTTTTTCTGCGTCTATAGTCTCCCTTCGTCTAGATCCAGGTATTCTCTTCATCCTTCCTCGTCTTTAGGTTTTAAGTTTTCTTCAAAATGTCTGAAATTGTTGTTTCCTCATCTAGCAATAGTATTGATAAGGCCATAGACGAGTACCATGATACAACTAGTTACAGTTCTAGTAGTAGTGGTAGTAGTTCTAGCAGTAGTGAGGGGAACACTACGGACGAGGAATACACATCCGGTGTCCCTAGGGTTCCATTAGAGGTCCTTCAGGAACAGCTTAGGACGAGGGCAGCGTTTGGGTCTAGGGCTGGTACCTCAAGTTCTCATTCGTCCACTCTTCAAGACAAGGTTGAGACAGTGTATAGTTGTGCTGTAGGGGTCCACTCTAAAACGGATGAAAAGAGGTTAGCATCCCTTAGGAGTTGGTACCAAATTACAGATGACCTAAACCCTAGGTTAGCTGTTCGTGGGGAGTGGTGTTGTCAACCCCGTTTTGGCGTAGGTATTTATGAGGCTTACCTTTTAGAGGGTTCGAGGTTGCCCCTTAATGCCTTTGCTAGGGAGTTACTCACCAAGTTAGGCTTAGGAATATGTCAGTTTAATCCTAATGTATGGAGGTGTTGGAAAAATACATGTTTGTAACGAATACAAAACATACGCAGCGGAAAATTAACGGATCTACTTCATTCGCAATAGATAACATGTACTATGTAAGTTTCAGAATTTAAGAACAAAGAATAGAAAGCGTACCTTGGTGCGGTGAAATTTAAAACCAAAAATCTGAAGTACTTGGGAAGACTTTTAATCTTCACTCCAATTCCACTTGATGCCCAAGATGTGTGGTCTCTCAATCAGTTTCCAAGGAGAGAATGGGAGAGTGACCAACACTCACATACAATCCATTTCAATCCCTATGAGAACTCTCATGAAAAGACTCATGAAAAAAGCCTTATGAAATTCTGTATGTTTCTCTCCTTATATACAACTGATTATCTAATTGGGCTAGCCTTTTGAGCCATTCCAATTGGGCTCTAGTATGTGGCTTGGAGTGGGACCAAAAGGGACCAATAAGACACTAGCTCCAATGTGCCTTGGGCTTTTCTGTCAACTCTTAACAAGTCCAAATTTACCATTAACTATATTTAATACCACTATATAAATATAGTTGCACTCTAGGCCTTATCTATAAATTATATCCCAAGACTTTATTATACATGCAACCCCTTCATTAAAATATTCGTAGTAATACAAAGTCATGAAATAGACTGCCACTTTGAAGATTACTACATCTTAATCCTTGAGTACCCGGTTTAATCCTTTACGTTATTCATCATATATTTATGAAATCCAATTTCATAAATATATACTTTAGTAACAACTTACTAAAGTGGTTGGGCCCAACACTCTGAATAACCAAACCCATTAAACTTATCTCAAGGGAATATTTTATATCTCCGTTAAGAGATTATGAATTCCATCTTGAGAATATATGTTCCATCAACACTAAATGTGGCTGCCCAACATACTGAGGTTTTGATCGTAACTTATAGATCTCACTCCTGATATATCAAAGCAACCTATACCTCATGATCAAGTCCATTATTCTCTTAGGATTTAGAGTTGATGTAAATAAAAGTCGTGATATTTATTATTCATTTGACTGTCGTTAGGAGAATAATAAATTTCACAGCGGTCCAGTTCAATATGTCTTAACTCTTAAAACATATCAGCATACCAACTAGAAGTCTCCACTTCCATGATCAAGACAAATCATCGTAGTTGATATGTTATAGTCTTTGCAGATGAAATGCCCAATTTCATCATCGACTACGAACTAAAATTCTGAGTTTACAAAGAACTTGTGATTTATATCTTCTGTGACTAAATCACATAAATCACATACTATGCATCTCATGGACTAAGATAATGTCCCATTAGTTCATAAATAGTCTCATATAATTAAAAAATTTAATTATTTATGACATGCCAATAAATTGGATTTTTAGGGCATAAACCCCAACAATCTCCCACTTGCCCTCAAAGACAATTTATCATATATCCGACACTTATCTCCCTTTAGAGTAATTCATAGTCACTCTTAAGGCAAGGTTTGGAAACAAGTTTCAGCCAGATTTATTGCATAAATTATCTTTTCTACTACTACTTCACACGTACTCATATTTCTCTAATGAGAAAATACTTACGCTTGATATGTATCTTCACCACCTAGGATGAACACATATGTTGAAATCCAACTTCTTGAATCAGACGTGTATCTTCACCACCTAAGATGAACACATATCTTGAAGTCTAACTTCATGAATCATAATCAAACTATAAGTCAATATTTGTACATCCAGTAATCACCAAAACCTCACTTTTGTGGACAAGCATACAATCCCTCGTTCTCCTAAGATAGTTGAGTATATGCTTTACTCCCACTAAATTAAGTGATCTTTGATTCAATTGATATTTGCTTACCATGCCCACCGCAAAATAGATATTTAGCCTAGTATATAGCATAGCATAAAGACTTCCTATAAATTTGGTATAAGGAACCGTCTTAATGTACTTCTTCCTTTTATATATCTTAGGACTATAGTCTTTTATAAAGGAACTTCATACTTAAAAGGAAAGAATCCTTTCTTAAAGTATTACATGCTATACTTGGCTAGAGTCTAATCTACTTAAGCAGTTTGAGATAGACCCAACATCCTAATTTCTGAATTTTAACCAAAGTTTAATTCTTAGGATGTGACCAGTCTTTCCCAAGTACTTTTATATCAAACTGGACTAGACAACAAAAACTCTATTGATGACAATAACTCTACATCATTCAAAATGATTAGAATGTCATCAACATACATTAAGAGATTTATTATTCTATATAGCTTTACACACCTAAGGCCTTTTAATACTTGATCAAAATCAAATAATTTGATTGCTTGATCAAAGAGGATATTTTATGATTCATATGCTTGCTTTAGTCCATAAATAGAATTTAAGCAACTTGCATACTAATCACTATTGGTTTTTTGCTATGTACAAGTCTAGGTACATCATATAGATGTTTTCCTCAAGATTGCTACTAAAAGAAGCTTTCTTGATATCCATTGCCATATTTCATCCAAATGAAATATAATGGATAAGAGAATCTAGATAGAGTCAATCTTGACTATTGGTGAGAAAATCTTTTCATAATTGAACAATTTCTTTCTGAATAAATCTTTTCACCACTAGTCTTGACTTTGAAGGTTTGCACCTTCAAATCTATCAATCTCATTTCCTTGTAGACCTATTTGAGAACAATAGGCTCAATGCCAATAGGCGCCTCTACAAATTCTAGACTTTAAATAGAATCTAATTCTATTCACATAACTTTAATCCAATAATTCATATTCATATCATCTATTGCCTCTACGTAGGACCGAAGATCAAATTCATATCCTTGTGGAATGACTTCAAAAGTTTATCCCAAAAGTATGAATTTACAATCCTCCCACTACGATATTGTACCGGTGTACTAGCTATATATATATATATATATATATAGAATAATACCTTGTGGTGTATCTAATACAACCATCTCATTTCTAAATGTATTTTATAGTTGTCTTACAAAAAATTCTGACATTTTCTTCTAGAACAATTCTTTAAGATTATTCACATAATCATCATCAAGAACTTTGTATTTGTACTTTACAAACATCTTGTCTTCTTTATGACTACCAAAATAATCTTATGCAATTCTTTTTGGATACCCATCATAAACACACATTTTTCTACCTTTTGATTTCAATTTGTTAGACTTCCTTTCTAGCACAAGTGCTGGACACCTCCAAAAGTGGAACTATCATATACTAGGTTTTCACCCAATCCACAGTTTGACAAATGTCTTAGGAACAAACTTTTGAAATCAATTTTAGAAAATGTACAGTAATACATAAAGTATATCTCCAAAAGAAATAAGCTAATGGAAATACTTATCATGTACTTTACTATTTCTAAAAGAGCCTTATTCCTCCTTCATGTATGCACTGACTTAAAGAAGTCATTGAAACTATATTCCTTTACAATAAAGGAGCCCTAGATCATATTATCCTCTAAATAGAATTCATAGACTGGGATTATAACAAAATAATGGTTCTAAAAACCCATCCTTCACCAATCTTGATATCACTTAGAATAATAAGATCTAGACATAAGTTCCAAAACATACAAAACCAAAGGATGGAAACTTTTTCTTTAAAAGTAAAACATGTAAATTTTCATCTAGAAAACAATCATGGACAATGCTTAGCTTTACCAAAATAGAAACACTTTCCTTTTGGTCATACTTTTTAATATAATTTCCTTTTGGTAACTACTAGGGCAACTAGTTTGCCCAACTATTTGGTATTATAATTCCTCTTCTTACCACCTTTACCTTTCGGTCTAGGCTAAGAATTTGAATTAAATCATATTGATTCTAGCTTTAGCTTTTAGGATGTCTTCCGTTGCGTAGAACTCACTTATCAATTCAGATAATATAAAATGAATTTATTTTCAAAACAATCTGAATTGATCAAATGATTCTAACAAGGACTTGTGGATCATATCCAAATGAGATTAACATTTAATCTCTACATCCAAGAATTCCAATTCATTTTAAAAAATAAAATATTTTCATAAAATGACATAGAATTGGAACTCCTTAAGATTTTCTTAGCACTCAATATGATTCATACCAAAACATCTCATTTAGACTTAATATAAAGTCTAAGTCTAATACTAACTTTTGCATCTCATGCTGTAGCACAATTGAGATAGAAGCCAAAGTAACATTTTAGCATTCCAATGGAGACTATGATCAAATCATAAGCTGTCTTCCATAAATGTATCATGTATAGGAAATTATGACAATGCTGAATCGATAAATGTATTTATATACTTCAGCTCCTTTAAGCACCATGTCCAAAATTATTTCTTAGTTAATGTGATTCAATTAAAATAGTAGCTAGAGAACAAAATTTATGAAAACTTTATTTTGAGACTTTGAACTTAAATACCAAGACATTATTATTTTGCATCCATAACCATATAATATGGAACCCAAAAACCATACTATACTAGGTGCAACGACAACCCAATCCATGTCTATAATTCCTTGGTAGCAAGTTTATTATAAATACATTAATTGATTGAGAACTATTCTCATTATTAGTGCTATCATGATAACTCTTATCATACACTAATAATATGCCGTATTAACTTTAGCCTCTAAGTAATAATGACAAAGCTCCTTTGGGAGGTTAACATTACACTTAGTCTAGTGTACACCACTATCTAGAATCATGTGTAGCCACGTTTCATCTCCCTTTATAATGTTTAAACTTGTAGTACCATGAAACAAAGCACCCTCCTTTGGGATCGCGAGGCATATACGCCAAGACGAGGTGCTTGTTCACACTACTTTAAACGGGTAAGTTCAATCTTGTAGTATTATGAAGTAAACACCCTCCTTTGGGATCGTGAGGCATATACGCCAAGACGAGGTGCTTACCCACACTACTATGAACCGACAATGGAGGCCGTGAGATCCAACCCTTGTTTTTCTCTCCCACTAGAAATTTTAAAACAAGTGGATTGTCTTGAAATCATTGTGATCTAATCACAATTTTAACCCTACACATTAAATGTGTTTAATTGTTTAAATTCAATGTGATGTAACTAAGTCACGTCACAATAGCGTAACGAACATTTGCGCAATCACAAAGAAGTTTATCCTTGTAATCCGTGAAGTAAATACCCTCCGCATGGAATGCAAGACTCGAAGTCAAGACAAGGTATCTATTCACATTACAATAAAATTAACAAAAGGGTTATTTCAATACTCCCACTCGTTATATTGGGTTTTTCTTAAATAATTGTGATCCCATCACAACTAATAACCTTGCACTTATTGAAGACTCTAATCTTATTAGAATCACTAACTAAAATGGAAGTCCTAAACTATTTAGGATTCCTTAAACAATAATGAATCAAAAATTAGTTATATATAACTCTATTCTTAATTTACTAAATAAAGTATTCTAATCTCATTAGAAACTATATAACTTTAATTAGAATTTTAATCTCATTAAAAACCTCTAATTAAAATAAATTAAGAGCTTTCAATCATACAACAATTCTAATCTCATTAGAATGTTTCTTAAAAGACAAGTCCCAAACTATTTAGGACTAAGAGCTCTATTTAACTAATATCTTTGATCTCATTAGGTCTTTTAGTTAGAACAATGTGTAATCTAATCACACATAGCATTACTTTTTTAATTATGTGAAAAAACATTTAGAAAAATTCTGAATTCAAGGTTCTCGATCGATGCTCGATAGCTCCTCGATTGATCGAGCCTCTGAATTTGCAGTATTCAAGGTTCTCGATCGATTCTCGATAGCTCCTCGATCGATCGAGCCTCTGAATTTCCAGTCTCGATCGATCGAATGTAAATCTCGATCGATCGAGAAATAGTCTGGATGCTCGATCGATTCTCGACAGCTCCTCGATTGATCGAGCTTCGTGAATTTTGAATTTCCAGAATTTTTCAAAGGCAGTTTTTTACTGTTTTTCATGAACAAACAATCATCATATGAGCATGAAAGACAGAGATTGATGTCAAAACTAAATTCCATTGATGCTATAGCCTTAAAGTTCAATTTAACATAATTAAATTCAAATTTAAACAACATCATAACATTAATATTAGTTTTCATCAAATCATAGTTTCAACAACCATGCAGAAAATTAAATATAAAATTTTCTAACATCATGAAACTACTATCTCTAATTCCAAAAATCACAAAACATGTTATACATATTCGAAATGAAGACCGCTCTGGTACCATTTGTTGGAAAAATACATGTTTGTAACGCATACAAAACATACGCAGCGGAAAATTAACGGATCTACTTCATTCGCAATAGATAACATGTACTATGTAAGTTTCAGAATTTAAGAACAAAGAATAGAAAGCGTACCTTGGTGAACAAAAAATCTGAAGTACTTGGGAAGACTTTTAATCTTCACTCCAATTCCACTTGATGCCCAAGATGTGTGGTCTCTCAATCAGTTTCCAAGGAGAGAATGGGAGAGTGATCAACACTCACATACAATCCATTTCAATCCTTATGAGAACTCTCATGAAAAGACTCATGAAAAAAGCCTTATGAAATTCTGTATGTTTCTCTCCTTATATACAACTGATTATCTAATTAGGCTAGCCTTTTGGGCCATTCCAATTGGGCTCTAGTATGTGGCTTGGAGTGGGACCAAAAGGGACCAATAAGACACTAGCTCCAATGGGCCTTGGGCTTTTCTGTCAACTCTTGACAAGTCTAAAGTTACCATTAACTATATTTAATACCACTATATAAATATAGTTGCACTCTAGGCCTTATCTATAAATTATATCCCAAGACTTTATTATACATGCAACCCCTTCATTAAAATATTTGTAGTAATACAAAGTCATGAAATAGACTGCCACTTTGAAGATTACTACATCTTAATCCTTCAGTACCCGGTTTAATCCTTTACGTTATTCATCATATATTTATGAAATCCAATTTCATAAATATATACTTTAGTAACAATTTACTAAAGTGGTTGGGCCCAACACTCTGAATAACTAAACCCATTAAACTTATCTCAAGGGAATATTTTATATCTCCGTTAAGAGATTATGAATTCCATCTTGAGAATATATGTTCCATCAACACTAAATGTGGCTGCCCAACATACTGAGGTTTTGACCGTAACTTATAGATCTCACTCCTGATATATCAAAGCAACCTACACCTCATGATCAGGTCCATTATTCTCTCAGGATTTAGAGTTGATGTAAATAAAAGTCGTGAGATTTATTATTCATTTGACAGTCGTTAGGAGAATAATAAATCTCACAGCGGTCCAGTTCAATATGTCTTAACTCTTAAAACATATCAACATACCAACTAGAAGTCTCCACTTCCATGATCAAGACAAATCATCTTAGTTGATATGTTATAGTCTTCGCAGATGAAATGCCCAATTTCATCACCGACTATGAACTAAAATTCTGAGTTTACAAAGAACTTGTGATTTATATCTTTTGTGACTAAATCACATAAATCACATACTATGCATCTCATGGACTAAGATAATGTCCTATTGGTTCATAAATAGTTTCATATAATTAAACAATTTAATTATTTATGACATGCCAATGAATTGGATTTTTAGGGCATAAACCCAAACAGGAGGCTAGTCGTCTCTATGCAAGTTTTGTGGAGGGAGGTATTTGAAGGGGATCGTCCTCTTATTGTGGACGAGTTCCTCTACTACTACAAGCCCTCAGAAATTAACCAATCCCTTGGCTTTTACCAAGTCACAGCCAGAGGGAAAGACTGTAGACTAATAAAATCCCTTGTCACCTCAGATAGGAACTGGAAGACGGAGTTTTTCTTCGTCTCTGGTTTTTGGGTTGGACACCCTGTTGAGGTTGGCAGGGATCCATTTGCCCCCTATACTGGAGAGTTAGGGAACCTTTGTCCTGAAGGTATGTTTATTATTGTTATCATTTTATTATTTTCATTATATATTTTATTTTTGTTTGTAATCGTCTAACAATTCTTTTTTTTTTTTTTAGGTGTTAGACGACCAGCTTTGAGCAGGTTCTATCTTGAACGCGTCCAAAAGTCTCGTCTATACATTGACAGGGCTTTTCATTCTTTAGTAAGCCTTCAGCATCTTGCCATCTGGGGACTCGGTCTTGAGTCATCTATAGAAGCTCTAGCTCACGAGCTTACTATCCGTAGACGTGAGTCTTCTTTTCCCTCTCTTTCTCTTTTCTCTCTCTCTCTTTTTTTTTTTTTTTTTTTTTTAAGAGTTTATTTTAATATCACTTCTTGAGTGATTAACATTTTTCTTTCCAGGGATGGCAACCATGAAAGAAAACAAAAGCAAGGAAGTGGTGGACGAGGCAATCAGGCAGGAGGTCCAATCTCAGCCTCGTCCAGCCATTGGTGATAAAAGAAAAAATTTATCAAAAGTAATTGACTTGGAAAATCTTCCAAGCCGTCGTAAGGAGAAGAGGGCTAAGCACAGGTCGTCCAAGCTTGGGGTCGTCAAGCCTGGCCTTCCTACTCTTCCTATCTCTCAGCAGCCGTCTATTCAAATCTAGGATATAGATTCGTCTGAGCCTGCTAGAGTTCCTCCGTCCAAAACTATTGTGCCTGCCTCGTCTCAGCATTCTCAGAGGGTTCCTATGAACCTTCTTGAAAATGAGGATTTGGCTTGGGAGAGGTTTGAAAAGGCTATGACCAGCAAGGATGTGGCCGCGTGCTATGACATGTCCTTGAAAGAATTTGAGCACTCTGCTGTTCATGATCTTTTCAAGGTGTGTAATTACTTTTATCTCATCCTGTCATTGTGAGAGATATGTATATATATACATTTTCTAACAGAATTTTTAATCACTTGTGTAGGCAATGTCAAAGTTCATCGCTGCGTCTAGGCAGGCCACAAAGATGGACAAGACGAGGATCTTGCTTGAGACGAGGATCCAAGAGGTCAAGAATAACTGCAAGGGGTGGGCTGAGGTGGCAGCCAAGGCTAAAGACGAGGCCAAGGAGCTACAAAACCTAGTTGAAGAGCTTAGAGCTGATATTGTAGAGAAGGATACTCGACTTGTCCACCTTCAAAAGAGGAATGACTATCCTTCTTAACAAGGAAAAAGAGGACGCGGTAGTGGAGTTCAGAGCCTCTAAACAGTTTACTGATTTGCTGGACACCAACTATGCAGCGGGCTTTGAAGATTTTCGCATGGACGCTATGGAAAACTTCCTTGAAGTTGACTTTAGCTCCATTAAGCTTAACCTTGGTGCTACTACAAGCTCTCTCCTCCAGACGAGCTCTGAAGATATTAACATTGAAGACGATGTCACCAATCAGCCTACCTAAGACGACCCAAACGTTGGAGATGACCCCCTCAATGAAAATGTCAAATTTTAGCATCTTAGTTTCTCTTTCTCTGTTTTGTTGTTGTTTTTTTTTATATAAGGTCCGTTGTTTTGGACCGTTTGAAATTTATCAAAGTACATTTTACTTGTCCATCATATTTAGGACGAGCTTCCAAACAGTTGCCTTTTAGGCTTTACTTTATAAGGGTTTTTGGACGGTGGTCGTCTACCCTTTTCTTAAACTTTTATGAATGAATGTTCATTTCCATCACTTCTTTATTTACTATTGAACATGCTATTGTATGGATGGATATTTCTTTATTTACATCATCCATTACTGGTTTTAAGCATGGACTGTCCACTTATGAAGGCACTTGGCTCGTCCATGTCAAGAATTTCCTCATGTTCAACATTTTTCACCATCCTTTAAATTTTACGAGTATAACTCATCTTATGAATGGTGTTTCTTCTTCCAATTTACTCGTCTAGAGACTTAGCTTGTTCTACTTTTCGTCCATAATTTGGACAATTTTGCGTGTCTTTAGGCGACACGTTTCCAGCATCTACTCGTCCACAATGTGGATTGTTCTAGCTGGTTTGAATTTTGACTGTTTTTACATGCGCGCAATTCTCGTTCATCATCTGGATACGCTTTAGGTTTTATCTCGTTCGTTAGTCAGACGAATATACCTTAGGTTTACATTTCTTTGCTTTATCCCTTTTTTTAGGGAAAGCTTATAGACGTTACATCTCTGTGTCCAGAGATTTTACTCGTCTTGGGTCTTGGCCTCCTCGTGGATAAATTTACAAAAATTAGATTCATACATCAATACATACATCACATATATATATTGGGAACCAAAATTGCATACATGTAATACAAACATCGTCCACAAGCACAGCACATGCTTTGAAAGCTAATGCCTTTTAGGGAATTTAAAACAGAATAGACCAAGTCCATGACTTCGTCCTTAGTTCATAGTTTAAAAACTAATGCACCTTTAGGAATTAAAATACAACACATAGTGCTACTGAAAACACATGTAACAAAAAGCAAACACGTAACAGAAAGCAACAAACTTTATTTCATCCAGAGTTATAACATTTAGGATGATTTCGTCCATGGCATTCGTCCAGGCTAGCCTCTTACTGATAATATCTTCTTAAATGCTCGACATTCTAGGGGTGCTTTAGCTTTCTCCCGTCCAGGGCTTCCAAGTAATATGATCCTTGCCTTTTGCAATTAATAACCCTGTAGGGTCCTTCCCAATTAGGTCCTAGTTTCCCCTGGGCTGGATTTTTGGTTGTCAAAGAAACCCTTTTTAGGACAAGGTCTTCAATGTTGAAATGCCTAGGTTTGACCATTGCATCATAATGTCGAGCCATGAGGTTTTTATACCTCTCTGTCCTTTGCTCTGCATTCATCCTTACCTTGTCTATCAGATCAAGGTTGAGGCGAAGTTGCTCCTCGTTATCCTCGTTCTCATACTTCATCACCTTGTGGTTTGCCATATTCACTTCTGCAGGTATCACTGCTTCACTTCCATAGGCTAGTTTGAAAGGAGTTTCCCCTATGGGGGTCCTCACAGTCGTCCTGTTAGCCCATAAAACTCCTGGTAGCTCGTCTGGCCATACTCCCTTTGCCCCCTCAAGCCGAGTCTTGATGATTTTCAACAATGATTGGTTTGCCACTTCTGCTTGACCATTTTCTTGTGGGTGGGAGGGTGAGTAATAATGATTCTTGATTCCAAAGTGCTCACAGAAGTCTCTGAAAAGCGTGTTGTCAAATTGCCGTCCATTGTTTGATATCAATACCCTAGGCACCCCAAACCTGCATACAATGTTCTTCTAGACGAAGTTCTCGACATTCTGCTACGTGATCTTTGCTAAGGGTTCTGCTTCCACCCACTTAGTGAAGTAATCAATCCCTACTACTAAAAACTTCATCTGCCTGGTTCCAAGTGGAAAGGGGCCCAAGATATCTAATCCCCATTGCGCAAAGGGCCATGGGGCCATCATCGGGGTGAGATACTCCGATGGCTGCCTGGGGACGTTGTTGAAGCGTTGACATTGGTCACACACCTTGGCGTAAGCCTTTGCATCTGCTTGAATAGTTGGCCAGTAGTAACCTGCACGGACGACTTTATGGACTAGTGCTCTTGCTCCTGAGTGGTTTCCACATGCTCCTTCATGAACTTCCCTCAACACATAGTTTGATTCGTCCGGAGCTAAGCATCTTAAGTAAGGCTAAGAGAAGCACCTTTTATATAGTACTTCGTCTATGAGGACATACTTGGCAGCTTTGATCCTCAATCTTCTGGCCTTATCCTTGTCCTCCGGAAGTCTACCATCTTTGAGATAAATTAATATTGGAGTCATCCAATTTTCTTCACCTTCAACCTGCTGTATCTCTGGAAGATCTATGCTCGGCATGTATTAGACTTTGTCATACTCGTCCATGGCTCCTCCTGCCGAAGCTGCTTTTGCCAAAACATCTGCTTCCATGTTTTCCTCCCTCGGGAGCTGAACAAAATTGGCTTCTTTAAATTTTTTGACAAGCTGCTTCACCCTACTTATATGCTTCTTCATCCGATCTTCTTTAGCATCACACATTCCATTCACTTGGTTGATAATCAACTGTGAATCTCCTTGGACAACTACTGACTCCGCCCCTAAGGACTTAGCCAATTCCAACCCTTTAAGGAGAGCTTCATATTCTGCTTCATTATTGGTGGTTTGGTATTGTAGACGGGCTGCATATTTCAACTTATCTCCTTCCGGGGATTTGAGTATAACTCCAATTCCTCCAGCATATAACGTGGACTAGCCATCCACATTGATGACCCACCTCTGAGCTTCGTCCACCTTGTCTTGCTCACCTTGGTTGGGAGTGAACTTTGCAATGAAATCCGCCAATACCTGTGCTTTTATCGCGCTCCTTGGTTAGTACCTGACATTAAACTCGCTGAGTTCTACGGCCCATTGGATTAGTCGTCCTGCGGCTTCTAACTTGTTCATTGCCTTCTTTAGTGGATGATCTGTCAAGACATTTATGACATGAGCTTGAAAGTAATGTCTTAACTTCCTAGAAGCTGTGACCAAAACAAAGGCTAACTTTTCCATCATTGGGTATTGTCCTTCCGCCCCTCTTAGCGCTCGACTTGTATAATAAACCTGCTTCTGTATCTTCCCTTCTTCTCCAATCAACGCTGAGCTCACCGCATGCGTGGACACTGCTAAATACAAATATAATTATTCACCTGGTATAAATAGGCTTAGCAGAGGAGATGCTGTGAGGTAGGCCTTAAGGTCTTGAAAGGCATTTTGACACTCGTCCGTCCATTCAAATGCCTTCTTAAGAACCTTGAAAAATGGTAAGCACTTGTCAGTAGCTTTAGAGACAAACCTGTTAAGGGCAGCAACTCGCCCAGTGAGAGACTAGACTTCTTTGATATTCCTCGGTGGCTCCATATTTAGTATTGCTTGAATCTTATCTAGATTTGCTTCAATTCCCCTATGTGAAACCATGAACCCAAGGAATTTTCCTAACGAAACTCCAAAAGCACATTTGCTTAGATTCAACTTCATTTTATATCGCCTAAGCGTATCAAAGGTCTCTTGAAGGTCGTCCAGATGCTTCCCTTCATCCAGGCTCTTTACCAGCATATCATCTACATAAACTTCCACATTCCGCCCAATCTGTGGATGAAGCATATGGTTCACCAACCTTTGATAAGTTGCCCTTGCGTTCTTCAACCCGAAGGGCATCACCTTGTAACAAAACAGGCCTTAACTGGTGACGAAGGATGTCTTCTCTTAATCCTCCTCGTCCATCCTTATCTGGTTATAACCTGAGAAGGCATCCATGAAACTTTGCAGCTTATGACCCGCTGTTGAGTCCACCAACTGATCAATATGTGGCAATGGATAGCTATCCTTGGGGCAAGCCTTGTTCAGATCGGTGAAGTCTACGCACATCCTCCATTTGTCATTAGCCTTCTTAACCATCACCACATTAGCCAACCAGTCTAGGTAATAAACTTCCCGGATAAATTTTGTTGTAGTTAGCTTTTGAACTTCTTCTTTAATGGCATTATCTCGTTCAAGAGCAAACACTCTTTTCTTTTGATGCGCGGGCTTGGAGGAAGGATATATGTTTAGACGATGGGTGATGACACTAGGGTCGATACCTGGCATGTCTTCATGACTCCATGCAAATACATCAATGCTCTTCTTTAAGAACTGGACAAGGTCTTGCTTCATCTTCCTTTCCATACTTGCTCCAACCTTTGTATACTTCTCAGGGTTATTCTTGTCCAAAGGAATGTCTTCCAGCACTTCGGTGGGCTCTGCAACAACTCTCTTCTCCTCAATGCTCATTGTCTGAACCTGCTCGTCCATAGCCAACATGGCCAAATAACACTCTCTTGCTGCTAACTGATTTCCTTGCACTTGCCCTATCCCGTACTCCGTAGGGAATTTGACTAATAGGTGGTAGGTAGATGTTATTGCCTTCAAACTATTTAAAGTTGGTCTTCCAATGATGGCGTTGTATGACGACGAACAGTCCACAACAAGAAAGTTTACTTCTTTGGTTATCTATTGTGGATATGCTTCTACCACCACAGGTAACGTAATGGTACCCACGGGTTGCACTTTCATCCCTCCAAATCCTACCAAGGGTGAATTCATTGGACGAAGTTGATCTCGTCCAAGCCTCATTTACTGGAAAACAGGGTAATATAAGATGTTCACCGAAATCCCATTGTCCACCAACACCCTTCTGGTCGTATAATAAGTAATAAGCAAAGTAATGACGATTGCGTCATCATGTGGGTGGTGAACCCTTTCAGCATCCTCGTCCATGAACGTAATGGCTTGCTCGTCCATTTCCCTTATCCTTGGGGATCGTCCTGAAAGTTGGACTTTTTGCACTACCTTCAGGTACGTCTTCCTTGACTTGGAAGATTGTCCTGTCGAGGTCCCTCTTATGATGACTCTTATTTCTCCAAGTGGGGGCCGTGACGGCTCTTCTAGCTTTCCCTTCAACTTCTCGTCTTTGTGATCTTGTTTAAGGAAATTTCTCAATTTTCCTTGCCTGATGAGATTTTCTATCTGCTGCTTCAAATCAAAAAACTCGTCCGTGTCATGCCCATGGTCTCTGTAGAAGCAGCAATACTTGTTCCTATTGCGCTTGTTAGGATCTCCCTTCATTTTTTCCGACCACTTCAAGGAATGATCATCCTTAATTTGCATAAGAACTTGTTCAAGCGGCATGTTTAAGGGCGTGTATTGCTGACTCCGTGCCGAAGAGCTTGCCTTCTTGTTATCTCGATCTTTCTTCTCTCCCATTCGTGCCTTCTTTAGACGAGGACCTTGCTCAGGATGGCGCGAGAGATATGCTTCCATTCGCTCAGCTCTCTTCCTCTTCTTAGCTATAATTGCGTCTTCTGCATTCATGAAGTTTTGGGCTGAATGGACGAGTTTGGCCATGGTTTGAGGCTCTTGCTCATAAAGCTTATGGATGAATAAATCAGAGTTAACTCCATTATGGAAGGCTGCCAATAACAACTTGCCGTCCATCCTGTCCACTGTCAAGGCTTCCCTATTGAAACGAGTAATGAAGGACCGCAAGCTTTCATTTTCCCTTTGCTCTATGGTTAACATGCTGGACGAGGAATGTTTATGCCTTTGTCCTCCGATAAAATTTTCGACAAACAGCTTGCTTAATTCTTCAAAAGAACTCACAGTATTTGGAGGTATTTTACTGAACCATACTCGTGCTGGCCCTTTGAGGGTAGTAGGAAAGGCCTTGCACATAATCTCGTCTAGAAACCCTTGAAGGTGCATTGTAGTTTTGAAAGTAGCAATATGATCAAAAGGATCCCACGTTCCATCATATGAGTCTAAGGAAGGCATCTTGAACTTAGGAGGCAATGGGTGACTGTTGATGGAAGCGGTGAAAGGGGAGTCTGTTCGATGAACTAAATCATCTACGGGATTCACCCTTCTCATGTTCTCCCTCATCTCGTCCATGACCTTCCTCATCTGATCTATCTCCCTCTCCAAGTGTGGCACCCTTCGTGAAGCGGTACCCCTTGATGTTGGAAAAACTGGTTTTGCATCTTATACAAAATACACAGCGGAAGCAACACAAGTATCTTGTTCATTGATGAAGTGAAATTCAAAACAAAAGAACTTCAAACTTGGGAAGACCTTCACTCTTCACCCCAATTCCACAGATGCCCAAGATGTGTGGTCTCTCAATCAATTATGTACGCACTTACTCAAGAGAGAATATATCTATTGAGAAAACTGTCTTGTTTCTCCTTTTATCGTACGTACATTTTAAACTGTCGAAAGGCAGTTACTTTATTTAATAACTCTTATTAAATAAACAACTGATTATCTAATTGGGCTAGCCTTTTGGGCCAGCCTAATTGGGCTTTAGTGTGTGGCTTGGGATGGGACCAAAGGGACAAATAAAGCTCTAGCTCCAATGGGCTTCGGGCTTATCTGTCAACTTTTAACAAGCCCAAAGTTACCATTAATTATATTTAATACCACTATATAAATATAATTGCACTCTAGGCTTTATTAATAAGATTAAATCCCAAGACTTTATTATCTAAACAATTAACCCCTTCATGAAAATATTCGTAGTAATACAAAGTCATAATATATAACTACCACTTTGAAAATTACTATCTCTTGATTCTTGAGTACCCAGTTTAATCCTTTAAGTTATTCATATATATTTATGAAATCAAATTTCATAAAATATAAAATTTATTAACTCTTTGCTAAAGTGGTCAGGCCTAACACTCTGAATAACCAAATTCATTAAACTTATCTCAAGGGAATATTTTATATCTCTACAAAGAGACTATGAATTCCATCTTGAGGATATGTGTTCCTTTAGCACTACGTGTTGCTGTCCAACATACTGAGGTTTTGACCGATGAATTAGATCTCACTCCTGATATATCAAAACAACCTACATTTCATGATCGGGTTCACTATCCTCTCAGGATTGAGAGTTTATGTAAATTAAAGTCGTGAGATTTATTATTCAGTTGATAGTCGTTAATAGAATAATTAATCTCACAACAATCCAGTTCAATATGTCTTATACACTTAAGACACATCAACATATCAACAAGAAGTCTCAACTTCCATGATCAAGACAAATCATCTTAGTTAAAATGTTATAGTCTTCATAGATGAAATGCCCAATTTCATCACCGACTATGAACTAAGATTTTGAGTTTACAAAGAACTTGTAATTTATATCTTCTGTGACTAAATCACATACTATGCATCTCAAAGACTATATGATAATGTCCAAATATTCATGTCACCATTATTTTAGATAGTAAAACAACTTTATTATTTATAACATAATATCATACATAGCATCGTACAATAGGATTTTAGGGCACTAATCCTAACACTTGACTGGTTTTCGGGCTCAGCATTTCCTCCTCTATCTTCTTGACTCTGGGCTTGTCCTTTCGTGTATCTTTCATGGCGTTGCCTCCTTAGGCTAAACTCCCTAGTCAACTTTTGATTCTAACGGATTAATTTCGCCATGGCGGCTGCCATGGACTGTACATGTTGGATGGAAGGCAGTTGCGTGACAGGCGCTCACTGTCCATCAAGGTGGGGATTACTAGAGGCATCCCTACTCTCCTGGTGGCCTGGACTAGTGGCCCTTGATCTTGTTCGAACCATGCAGCCTTTTGTCGGAGAAAGATAAACTGCAAAACACAAAAATAATCTTCCCCACAAACGGCGCCAATTGATGATGCACAGAAAATTAGTAGGCTGAATGCTCTGGGCTACAATGATCTAATAATTGCTTGAAAGGCCTGAAAAGAAAAACAAACGATCAAAGGAGACTAGGGCTAACCGGCTAAGAACCCTCCGTTGCTTAAGTTAGTTTTCTCTCTTAAATTCTGGAGTTCCAACTTTTTGAGAGTTGTCTAAAACTTACCTTCATTTGATGTGAATGAGTGTTTATATAGTGTGCTCATGAAGCAGTTACTTGTCTTGTAACTTCCCCTATATTTGAGGAGATCAGAAGGTTCAAGGTTAACTTCCATAATTCCCCTATATTTTATCTTTTTCTATAACTGTCGTTGGAAGTTAAGTATTAAGTAGGAACTTATAGCGATGAACCAGGATTTTACTCATGCCTTGAAATAATAACATGTGGTTCAATTTACTGGCTTTTGTAGATAAATCTCTATGGAATTTTCCAAGTGTCGGGGGTCATCCAGGCGCTTGCCTCATGGACGACCCTTATGCCCATAGACAACCGTCCAGTAAAGGATGTTCATTCTTATCTACTTGACCTGGACGACTCTTATGGACGAGTTTGGAGTTGGTTCAATTCTCAACTCACCATCACATGAGTTGACTCAGCAACTCATTTAGGGTTTTAATTGGGGGGGGGGGCGAATTTTTTTTTTTTTTTTTTTACTTCTTCTTCTTCACTCTCTCTTGTTGCTCCATTGTCACTATTCATAAGCTTCTTCCTTTTGCATTTTCTTCATTTCCACACCATTTCTTGCCTAGAAAATTACTTCTCTAGGCTTCCAAACTTGATTTCTTCATCTCTCAAAATATCTTTTCAGATCCTTGAATTCTTGATCATCTTTGCAAAATCCTTTTTTTTTTTGAAACCCATTTTCAAACTTCCATCTTTGCACTTTTATGGCATCTCCTTGTGGACCAACTTTCTTGCTTTCAACGGGAAGAAATATCATCCATCCCTAAAATGGAATGAGGAAAAGGGGCTCCTTCAAGACCCTAAAACCCATGCTCCACACTCATCCAAAAAGGATTTCATGGTGAGCTCATTTTTTGCTTCTTTGTTGGTAAATTTGTTGGTTGCCTGTTTTGTTGAGAACTTTATGGTGGGACATTGTCATTTTTTTGTTGTTTGTTTTTGTGGGAATTTTGGACATTGTATGATTTGGTTTGAAATCATTGTGTGGTCATGTTGTTTTCTTTGCTTTGGGGCATTTTTGAATTGTTGAGTTGTTTGGTATTGTGAAATTTAGACAATGTTGATGGTCTATGAAGCTTTGCATTGTATGTAGCTTGTGGTATTGTTGGATGAATTTTGACTTGATTTTTATGGGTATGAAATCATGAGAATTTGATGTGTATGGAAATTTTGCTGGTATGTGTAGGCCTTACTTTCATGGGTATGGAAATTCTATGTGGGTATTATTTCATGTGTATGGAATTTTTTTTTTTGTTTTTCTGTTGGACATATGTTTGAGTCAATATTGAATGGAATATATGGAGATGAGGTATTTTTGGGTTGATTGGGATATTGTTTAGATGTGATGGAATTTGAATATATGGAATGGCATTTAGGGTTCGGTTAATTTTCTTGAGGGGTATTATTTTATTGGTTGGGATTTTGGAATGAGTATTTTGGAACTGGGCGTTTTGTGAGCATCTCAATGATTGGCTAAACTTTGTTTTGTAGAACCTCAAGAGTCGAGGTAGTCTTCAGATGTTGAAGTGCAGGTGGGAGGCACTGTCCCCAAACATTAAAAATGTCATTAATGAAGCCGATTTTCAAACCTTTTTTCGAGCTCTGTTGGACCATGATACCAATGAGTATAAGGACCTCTAATTGCTTCTTACCTTGTCAGAGCAATTTTGGGATACTACTTGCACTTTTCATTTTTCGGGTATTGGTGAGGTGATGCTGACACCTTATGACTTCTCAGCCATTACTGGCTTAAAATTGGGTGGTGAGAGAATTAAAGTTAATAATTCCATCTCATTAGTGGAAATTAGAAGTCTTCTGGGTGTGATGCCTCCAAAAGTCAGGAGTAAGAATGTACCCTTGATGTGGCTGTACTCCAATATTGACAAGTGTGAGACTATAGTAATTGGCACTTGCATGTTCATGCTTCTCTTCATTGGGACTCTCTTATGTCCAGACTTGGGGAGCATTGTGAGTTTACATTATTTATGGAGTTTGAGGGATATTGGCCAGATCAAAAATTATGATTGGGGCAGTATGGCTCATGCGAGCCTTTTGCACTTCATGACTCAGCTTTCTCGGCGCAGTCTTTCTAGCTTAAGAGGTGTGCCATTTGTTTGGCAAGTGAGATTTAAATTCTTGGTTAGATGTATTTTGTAAAGGTTGTTTGTGTTGTTGTGCTGTTGATGATGCGTGTCGATTTTTCTCAGGTATGGATGTATGAATATTTTGGGGTTGGTCCACAACTTTTAGAAGATGTTGATGATATGTATCCCAGGTTTCTTCGTTGGCTGCCTAAGTATCATCTGTCAATGCCTCCCGAGCGTTCTTTGTAGGTTTGGCATATGGTAATCGATAACTTAACTGCCGATGATGTGAGTTCTTTGTTGTTTGTTATTGTAGTGCTGTTGATGATTTTGTTTTGTTGGGGGTTTTGTTTTTTTGTTTTTTGTTTGGTTGTGCGGCTTCTTTTCATTCTGGGTTCTTTGTGATTTTCAAATGTCTTTAATTCCTTGGCTTGGATGTGAGGAGCATGCAAAGTGTGCTTGGGCTCAAGAGCTGAATGGCCGCCAAGTGTTGTTTGAGTGTGGCCATGGGAGATACTGGTGCCTTGGTGACCGGGTACGGCCTCAGGTTCAACATGTGTACCCTCCTAAGACAATTCTTGCTCATCCTTGTCCCTCCATCCGGTTGGTAGACCTTTTGGCTAATGAAGAAATTGCTCGTACTCGAGTCGGCCACGTTGTTTCAAGGACATCAAGAGACTATTCCTGAATTTGTCTAGACTCAATTGCAGGGTTGTTTAGCGGGCATCTTTGTAACATCGGTAACTTTCTTTCTTTCCCTAGTCAATTTGCATCCTGGCTTGCATCCTCATCTTTTATCTTCTTTGTTTTGCCTCTTGTGAAAATATCTGCATGTTGCACTTTTAGGCTTCATCCTCTGAAGAGGAGGAGAGTCCTCCTCCTAGCAATGCTGATGGTTCTTCTAGTTCATTCATGGAGACATATCCTCATTTTCCCACATGGCAATATGAAGTAATGAACCCTGATGGATCATTCAGCTCTATGAGTCTAGACCGCCCAGAGTATACCCCAAATGTCCCTTGGAATGACCCGGTATATTCCTGAATCCTTTAGTCCTTTTGTCCTCCTTTTTGTTCATTGAGTTATTTTTGAACTTATGGATTTGTGCTTCAGGTTGGTATTGATCTTGTGGAAGAAAGCATGCAGATGATTGGAGGATTGCAGCTAGTGACACGCATTCAATCTTCCCAATATGTGCTCAATGAAGTGAATTGGGTAAAGGATGATGCTCCCTTAATGATTTTTGCTTGAAATCCATTGTAATGAATTTAACACCTGTCTCTTGACGATTTTTCAGAACAATCGAATGGCAACTGCTGAGGCCAACACAAGATCCTTGGAGAAGAGAATTAGAAATCTTGAATTTAGAACCGGCAACAAGAATCTCGGTTTTATGCAAGTCAAGAAGGAGACAATGAGGGTGGCTCCTCTAGGGGTGGGTCCAGAAGATCTTCTTGCAAGCGGACCTGAAGTCTGAATGATGCTTGACTTATATTTCAATTTTTCCTACAAAGACAATTTATATATATATATATATATATATATATTCCTTAGACAATTTGTATTAACTTCTTCTCTTAGCTCTTTATCCTTGGATTGCTTTTGCTGAAACTTAGACGAGACAAGTTTAGAATTCACCTAATAAAGCTCTGTAGTAAACAATTAGAACTTATCTGACCACTTTTGATGTGATTTGTACTTACTTGAATGAGGCACATCCAAATGCCCCTAGTCTGAAAACTTATGCATGATAACCTTTTATTTTTGAAAATGGTTTCTCTCTTTCTTTTTGAAAATGGATAATTAACTTTATTTGTTTTTGAAAAAAGGGGATAAGGCATAGCCGAATGCCCCTAGTTTAGAAAATAAATGCATGATCTTGAAAAATCTTGGTTTGGTTAATTTTCTCTTCTCTTTTTGAAACAAATGATGCAGATGATAATTTTTGAAAAATGGGCAATACATGGTCAAAATGGCCCAGTTTGACAATCCATGCGAATTTTTGAGAAACTTTATTGCCCAACCATTTTTTTGGATTGAAAAATAGAGACAAAATAGACCCATGAAGTGCCTAAAAACACAAAACAAGGTATTTAGGTCATGGCTGGGCCGGGTGCCAATCGGCACTTCGAGGGTGCCAATTGGCACTCTTAGAGTGCCAATTGGCACTTTGGGGTGCCAATAGGCACACCCAATTTTGCCCCGACTTCTCGCGTTTTTCCAACGCGTTTCTTCCGTTTTTGAGTTTTTTGAAAAATACTTTCTCCGTTTGGGGCTATGAAACACTTTCCTAGTCAGCTGCAAACTTTTTAAACCTATTTAAACATAGTGAGAGACTAGGAGAGCTTACCTTAGCATTAAACCTGCAAACAAATCTCTACATCCAAGTTATCAACAAACAGCAATCACATACAAGAATTATTCATGGCCAGCAATCAAAATTTTTCTCATTCAATTACATATGATATCAACAGATGGGTTTGTAGCTTTGATTTTGGCACTAAGACCAATTGCACAGCCTACAAGCTAGAGGGGATCAAGGCTCTAAGGAATGTGAAGATCAAGTGGGATTTTCTCTGTGCTGTTATGAAGTTATGGGATACTGAAGACCATGTATTCCAGTTTAAAACTGCTGAACTTTGTCCCACAATCAAAGAATTTTCAGCTATTCTAGGTTATGATCCTGACAAAAAATCCGTAGCAGTTTCCTGTGATCCCAAACATAGGGAGATCTTGTCTAATGCTCTATGGCTTTCTATTTCAATTTCCAATAGCATGATTGAAGGCCACATGGTGAATCTTCATGCAGTTATTTCAAGACTTATTAATAAACATACTTAAGGTTTATCTAACAACATGCAAATTTTTTTTGGCTTAGCTCTTTGCTTTATGGGAGAATTTTTGCTTTGCTTTGGAAGACCTGGCTTTGTGGATGCTCGAGCCATAGGTGTTGTGAGTCAAGTTAAGGATGGTGATAATCCTGCTTCTCTGATCATGACAGAAACTCTTTTAGGACTGGACTTTGTATTTTCTTGGTAGAGAGTTGCAACAATTTCTTGGGAGCCCTTTGACTTTGCAAATATGGTTGATGGAAAGACTGGACATGATTGCTACTGTTAGGACATATGTGATTCACTTGTTAGGAACATATGTCACTATTTTATGTAATTGGCTTATCCTTTGACAAAATGCACTTTACTTGTATTTGGGTAGATTTAGGATGTGTTTAAATACTTCAAGAAACCATGTTTCAAGATCAAGTGTTGAAGCCTTCAAGTCTGTCCAAGAAAACAAGCTAAAAGTGCAGAGTTACTAAATCTTGACAGCTAGCATGTGTCGAGGTTTAAGGAAGCTGTTCAGCCCGTGTGCTCGACACTTGCTCGACAGCTTCTTGACACCTTCTATCTGTCAAGGTTTAAGAATTTCAGAATCCTGATATGATTTTCTTGGAATCCGTGAATATGTCTTTGGGCCTTCTTTTCTCCTAACCCTAGACATATAAAAGGATTGTTTTAAGGGCTGTCAAATAGTTCACAAGTTGCACAAGCATTGAGCAAACTCTGTTCAAGCAAATTGTGACTGGAGACGAAGTTCTTGCCCTAGTTCATCTCTTTCTCTTGAAGAAGTTATTGTGTATGTGCACCGTAGGGTTTTGTAACCAAGCATCTTCTTGATCTTCATCGTGTGGATGAACTGAAGAACTTTACAGCCAACAATCTTTTTAGTTGGTGATTGAAGTCGCGTACTGGGATCCGCGCAATTGGTTAGTCACGTACTTGGGAGCCGTGCATCAAAAGGGGAAACTATCACTACAGAACAAGTCCAATTGGGTATTGGGGTAAGGGTTCAACTGTAGGTTGGTAAGGTACTTGGGATTCCTTTACTTGTAACCGCTTGTTGTGATAATAGTGGAGTTTCGGGAGTGGTGACCTGAAAATCACCCAGTGGGGTTTTTGCCATTAGGTTTTTCCCATTCATAAACAAATCACCGTGTTATTTATTTTTCACTGCATAATTAGTTTATTGGTGATTTGTTTGTGCTACCATGCTCATTGCATGTAATTGAATCTAATTAATTTCACTTGTCTAAATTAATTGATTAATTTATTACAAGGGGTCAATACGTTTTTGGCCTATCAAGTGGTATCAGAGCAGACACACTCTGATTAGGGTTTAATTTTTGCTGTGTTGATCCATTGACCCCTGTTTGTCATGGATAGAGGACAGTCTCTAATTATACCTCCTTTATTTGATGGCACTAACTATGTATACTGGAAAGTACGCATGAGAGCTTTCTTGCAGTCTCTAGATGAGAAAGTGTGGCAAGCTGTGGAGATAGGCTGGACCAAGCCTACAGAAGCGCCAGCCGATTGGGATGATGCGAAGATCAAGGCGGCAAACTTCAACAGCAGGGCATTGAATGCCTTATTCAGTGCGGTCACCAATGAGGAGTTCAAGAAGATATCCTTTACTGAAACTGCTAAGGAGGCATGGACCATCCTTCAGACAACCTATGAGGGAACCATGGCTGTCAAGGATTCGAAGCTACAAAGGCTCACTACAAGCTTCGAAGAAATTAAGATGGAGGAGGATGAGTCGTTTGATGAGTTCTATGCCAAGCTCAAGGACATAGTGAACTCAGCTTTCAATCTTGGGGAAACCATTCCTGAATCCAAGATTGTAAGAAAGGTGCTCAGATCTCTACCCGAGAGATTTCATGCCAAGATCACCATTATAGAGGAATCAAAGGATATTGACAAGATTCCTTTGACAGAGCTGGTTGGTAATCTGCAGACCTACGAGCTAGGGTTGACTAGGATTGGCAAGTCAGGTAAGAGCAAGAGCATGGCTTTGAAGGCCAAGAGCAGTGACACGGATGAGTCTTCAGACGATGAAGATTCTAAGATGAAATCCTACATCACCAAGAAATTCAAAAAGTTCATGAAGAATGCCAATGGGAAGGGTTTCAACAAGGACCATAGGCAAGTCAGTTCTTCTTAGTTTAAGAGCCAAAACAAATGGAAGAAGGATGAACGAGATGGCGGTCAGTACACTGTTCTCATAGGACCTAAGTGCTTTGGGTGTCAAGGCTTCGGTCACATGAAACAGGAGTGCCCCACATATCTCAAGACTATTGGGAAAAGTAAGGCACTTGCTGCTACATTGAGCGATATCGAGCCTGAGGATGATTCCGACAATAAGGATGACGGAATCCTAAATGCCTTCACTGCTACTATCAATCCTACTGAGGGGATTGTTGAAGATGTGGATAAAGAAGAAGAATTGGTGGATTCTAAGTTTGAGAAGATGGATGATCAAGATGATATCCATACAGCCTATGAGAAACTGTACAAGCTTTTTGAGAAGCATGAGAAACTTTATAGGCTGGCCACCAAGAAGCTTAGTGATGTGGAACTTGATCGTGAAGAGCTTTCCACAAAGTTTGATAAAGCTAATCAGACTATTCGAGTACTAAGGTTCGAGAACAATTTCTTGGCTGAGAAGACCAAGAAGCTTGAAGCGGAACTGTTTCAAGTTAGAGCTCAATTGGAGAGGACTTCAAGTGCAAAGCTTGGTGAGATGCTCAATCTTCAGAAATCTGCTTCTGATCGAACAGGTTTGGGGTATGGTCTCTTTTCCTCTAATATTGCTTCTACTAGTACTACTGTTTTTGTTCCTCCTAGCAATAATGTTGAAATTGAGAACAATAATGTTAAAACTGATTTAGCTAGTGAGAACTTAGACAAAGGTAAATCTATCTTAGGAGCACCCCCTAAGCAAGATAAGAAGGAAGCTAAGAACCCTAGGGCTAAAAAGGCTAACTCTCAAAAGCCTAAACAGAAGAAGTAGCATTTCTGTCATCATTGTGGAGTTGCCGGTCATACTCGACCAAATTGCTATAAATAGCTAGCCACTCAACAGAGCAACGACATGATAGCATCTGGAAGCCAGAATCAGCTTTAATCCTCTCTTGCTCCCCTTGGAGATCTTCTCAAAGCCCTCATGTTCCTTTCGAACTTGAACGGTTTCAATTCTTCCCCCTCACCACCGGTTCAAGGGTTTAATCAAAGGAAAGGCTCTTCCAGGGTGTGGAAGGAAAAGGGCTCCAAGTGATTCTATCACTTTTTCTCTTTCTCTCTTCTTGTTTTGGTATGTGCATTATTTGTGTGTTTTGCTTTCAAGTCTTAAGTCAATCTAGTTTTTATACTTTGCTTTGTTTAACATGTTTTTGTTTGGTTATTTTTCAGTTTTGCTTTGTTTTGTTTTTCATACAAAAAATTAAAAAAAAAATTGAAAAATAAAAAAAATACAAAAACAGTGTGTGTTATGTGTACATTGGTACTTGTGTACCTTGGATGGCCATTGAAACAAAGTTTTCTAAACTTTGTATCACTTGTAGCTTAGATGAGCATCTCTATGCACAATTAAGCAAGTGAGCTTTGTGGCTCTTATTTGTGATGAGTAAGATTAAGTTATCTCTTGTACTTAACACTCATATCACTCTTTTTGATGGGAAGGACTAGAAAATCCTAAAAGAAAGGCATAAATAACCATCTCACCACTGTTTTCCGCCAATCATAATATGACACCTGTATGCTTTGGCATAGCAAAAGTGCAGTGTCAATGACATTTGTGTGCTTCGGCATAGCAAAATTGAAATGTCAATTGCTTACCATCATTGGGTATTTTCTTTTCTCTCTCTTATATGCCCATGCATGATTTGCTTAAATAAAATATGCAAAGAAAATGAAAAGCAAAAAGATAAAAAATGCTTTAAATATGATTGCAAGTGTGTTTTCTAGGAGATGTGGGAGTTATAAGATGTACCTCGAAGGTGATTGTCCCCATCAAACAGTTATGATTTTGTGTGAGTTAAGGTGATTTTCTCATATCTCAAATTGTCATAACTTGTATACACTTATGCAATCTTGCGATGTTTTTCACACACAACACGCAATATTCTTTGCTACTCTTGATACATGTGCAAGTACAATGTGATTTGGCCATCACAAGGTTTTACCTGTGTTAATGTATGCTCACTAAACTGTCTTGACTTGTTTTTGAAAAATAAAATTAGTTAGACTTGTTTAGTGTGTGTGTGTGTGTGTGTTTTTGGGATCCATGTGCTAAAAATTGCTGTTGAGAGATGATTTTGAGAGGTTTATATGGTGTTTGGATCATTGGTTGAGTTGCATGTTGGATTGCATTCATGTCTGTGTTTTTCACTTCTCAAAAAACTGCTTTTGAAAGCTAGCTCGACACCTCCTCGATACCTTGCTATCTGTTAAGTTTCTTAAGATTTTTCTTATCGCAATCTCGCCAGCTTCTCGACACTTGGTGGATCGATCGAGAAAGTTCCTACCTCCTCGATAGCTTCTTGACAGCTGGTGGATCGATCGAGGAGGTAGGAACTAGAGAAGGTTGTTGACTGCAAAGTTCTTTAGTTCATCCAAACGATGAAGATCAGGAAGATGCTTGGTCACAAAACCCTACGGTGTACAAACACAGCAACTTCTAAGAAAGATGAACTATGGCAAATTCTGTCTCCAGTCACAATTTTCTTGAACAAACTTTGCTCAACACTTGTGCAACTTGTGTCACCTTTGACGGCCTTTAAAATAATCCTTTTATATGTCTAGGGTTGTGAGAAAAGAAAGCCCAAACATACAATCACGGATTGGAGTTAAAACAGAATTGAAACTCTGTTTTTCATAAACCTCGATAGATGCCTATCTGTCGAGATGCTGTCGAGCCACGAGGCTGGAACAGCTCTTCAGGTCTCGATAGATGCTAGCTGTCGAGCTTTAATGAACAGCACTTTTCTCACTTGAATCTTGGACAGACTTGCATGGCTTTAACACTTGATCTTGAAACAAGGTTTCTTAAAGTATTAAACACATCCTAGATCTACCCAATTACAAGTAAAGTGCGTTTTGTCAAAGGATTAGCCAATTACATAACATAGTGACATATGTTCCTAACAAGTGAAACACATATGTCCTAACAATCTCCCCCTTTGGCAATCCGTGACAAAACCACAACAAACAAATGAACATATAAGAGAAGTCATAAATTACTCAACTCATATTCACTTGTTGAATACAACAAAATCTATCCTAACACAAACTCTTGAAAAACTTTGCAAGAAGAGAGTTTATGGTAAGTAGACTTTGACAACCTGTATATCTGAAACACTTTAAACAAAACTCATCAAGGCCTCATTGTGTGAAACAGAAATAATAGATTGCATACAAGTATAAGAAACATGTGTATAAAGAAAGAAAAGAAACAACACGCGGAGAGATAGGTGAAAAACTATAATAACAACCTCAAATGTATATATATATATATATATATATATAAACAAGTACAAGGTTTGCTATCACAAAATGATCACAAGATCTAAGGTACATGAACAATGTATCTAAAATAGAGAAAAGAAAAAGATACAAATAATCATCACTACATCCCTCAGTATGCACTCTCCCTCTAACAAAAATCTCCTATACTAACTCTCCCTCTAACTATGACTACTCTCATAACCAAAACTACTCCCCCTTTTTGTCACGAGTGACAAAGGGTAAGAATGTCAAGTAGACATCTCTTCATCGCTGGGTGAGCTAGCATCTCCATCATCCTCATCATCAGAAGCAGTAGCATCATCATCATCGCCGGAGCCATCACTTTCATCCGCAGAGGCCACAGGAGTGGAAGGCATGGTGTAACCGCCCATCTCAGCCTGGCGTCGAGCAATGCGGCCAACACGGGTGTTCACCTGACACAACTCATCACTGAGAGTGTTGAGGCGAGCATCCATGCGCTGAAGTTGTGTCATAATGTCCTCGAGTGTCACACGTCCCGTAGAAGATGAGGGACCAGATGTGGATGGAGCAGAAGGAGTGGGAGGAGCTACCGTACCGGACCGCCTCGATCGAAACTGCACCTCACTCTGTTTAATGGTAGCGTAGTCAATGGCACACATAACGGAGAAGTGGTCGAACGAGGGAAAAGGAACAGAAAAATGGCATAAAATCCGCGTGATAGCTGAAGGGAAGATGAGCTTATCACAGGTCGTCGTATGCTTATAGACATTTATGATAGAAAGAATAAAATGTGAAGGAAAATCTATAGTGAGATGCTCAAGAAGGGAAAGCAAAAATCGAGCACGAGGCTCTGTGATAGAGTTATAGTGAGAAAGAGAGTGCAAAACAAAAGTTATCACCATGTTCATGAATCTAGGACCTTTAGCAAAGGTCGAACATGGTGTAAACTGACGATCGCCCCAATCAGCGGGATGCTAAAAAAAAGCGAAAATCATCTCGTCTTTGGACACAGTCCTCAAACGCTCACAATCGGGGTAGTTAGGATGCTTCTACCCTCGGGACACGGAGCACATCGGATACCAACTCCGGTGTGACAACTATGCGCGTACCTCGAATACGAGTATGAAAGAGAGGCACTGAAGAATCAAGTCCATGCATGTTGGAGTAAAACTCCTGGATTAGCATAGATGGACAGGTGACCAAGACGTCACACAGTGACTCCCAACCCTAACTGTGAATGACAGTCGGTAGGTCAATGTCGAAGAAGTCTAACAAAATGACTCGGTGTTCCGAATGAACACCTCGTCGAGAAAAGTTCTCCAAGAAGTCCTTTCAGGCATCCTCATCACGGGACTGAACAAAAGAGGGGGTATGATCAGAAGAAGACGATGCCCTAGAACGCAGAGGGTTCTGGGATGGAGCAGACTTATGTTTTGGTGCCATTGACACATTAACGTAAACTAGAGAGTGAGGGGGAAGAAAGAAACACTCAGAAAAGTCCCAAACAGTTTAAATATATAGAAATATATTGAATGTAAGGTACGTATGCAAGAAAATGCATGAGCATGTGACGTGCAACAGTAATATCATCATGGGCTCAGCCCAATCCAAACCTACCAACATACAAACAGTTTAACATATATAACACATATCTAAATGCATGAAAATATAGTTATAATGAACATGGAATGCAATGCATGAAGTTTTTAAGACCAAATCTTCAAAACCCATCCCAAAATTTGCACAAAAACCTCTTTAATTTTGAAAAACCCCAAATTTTGCAAAAAAAAAAAATCCCAAAAACTTAGGTTACAAAGTATGAAATGCATGAAAATGAGGGATTAGAGACTTACCAAGAGAGGAAAAACTTGATGAATCTCAAAGAAACCTTGAGGAAGAGGTTTAAGGTGAGAGAGAGAAGTTTTGGAAGGTGAATAGGCGCAGACAGATCGAGAGAGGTCGAGAAAATAAGGATTGGATTGTGCTGAAACCTATTTATAGGTGTTCAATAATTCTTGACAGATCAAGGTGTCGAGAGGTATCGAGACAGGTATCGAGCTTTAAAAGCTTCGATAGATGCAGCTATCGAGAGGTGTCCAGGTGTCCACAGCAAAGCAGGCTCAATGGATTGAGGAGGTATTGAGGAGCTATCGAGGGGACAGGAGATTTCTCGATCGATCCACCTAGCTATCGAGAGGTATCGAGATTGCGATAAAAATCAACTGAAGAGCTCAATAGATAAGCCAGGTGTCAAGAGGTGTCGAGGAGGTGTCGAGATTGCTTAAAAACACAGATATGAATGCAATCAAGCATGCAACACAACCAAGGATCCAAACAACACTTTGAACTCTCAAAATCATCTCTCAACCGAATAATTTAAGTACATAGATCCCAAAAACACACACACACACACACACTAAACAAGTCTAACCAATTTTATATTTCAAAAACAAGTCAAGACAGTTTAGTGAGCATACATTAACACATGTAAACCTTGTGATGGCCAAATCACATTGTACCTGCACATGTATCAAGAGTAGCAAAGAATATTGCGTGTTGTGTGTGAAAAACATCACAAAATTGCATAAGTGTATACATGTTATGACGATTTGAGATATGAGAAAATCACTTTAACTCACACACAATCATAACTGTTTGATGGGGACTATCACCTTCGAGGTACATCCTATAACTCCCACATCTCCTAGAATACACGCTTGCAATCATATTTAAAAGCATTTTGATCTTTTAGCTTTTATTTTTCTTTGCATATTTTTCTTTTAAGCAAACCATGCATAGGCATATAAGAGATAAAAAAGAAATATCCAATTATGTTAAGCATTTGACATTCCAATTTTGCTATGTCGAAGCATACAAATGTCATTGACATTGCACTTTTGCTATGCCGAAGCATACAGATGTCATTACATGATTGGCGGGCAACAGTGGTGAGATGATTATTTATGCCTTTCTCTTAGGATTTTCTAGTCCTTCCCGTCAAAAAGAGTGATACGAGTGTTAAGTACAAGAGATTACTTAATCTTACTCATCACAAATAAGAGCCACAAAGCTCACTTGCTTAGTTGTGCATAGAGATGCTCATCTAAGCTACAAAAGATACAAAGTTTAGAAAACTTTGTTTCAATGGCCATCCAAGGTACACAAGTACCAATGTACACAAAACACACACTGTTTTTGTATTTTTCTGATTTTTCAAATTTTTTTATTTTATATGAAAAAAAAAATAAACAAAACTGAAATGAAAACAAACAAAAACATGTTAAATAAAGTAAAGCATAAAACTAGACTGACTCAAGACAGTAAAGCAAAACACTCAAGTAATGCAAACAAAAAACAAGAAGAGGGAGAGAGAGAAACAGTGCTAGAATCACTTGGATCCTTTTTCCTTCCACACCTTGGAAGAACCTTTCCGTCTAGCAAACCCTTGATCCGGCGGTGAGGGGGAAGAAGTGAAACCATTCAAGTTCGAAAGGAACATGAGGGCTTTGAGAAGATCTCCAAGAGGAGCAAAAGAGGATGGAAGGTTTCCCGATGCGATCATATCGTTGCTCTGTTGAGTGGCTAACCACTTATAGCAATTGGGTCAAGTATGGCTGGCTGCTCCACAGTGATGACAGAGATGCTGCTTCTTCTATTTAGGCTTTTGAGAGTTAGCCTTCTTAGCCCTAGTGTTTTTAATCTCATTCTTAGCAAGTTTATGGGGTGCTCCTAAAATAGATTTACCCTTGTCTATGTTCTCACTAGCTAAATTTGTTTTGTTATTAGTGTTCTCAATTTCAACATTATTAGCAGGAGGAACAAAAACAGTAGTACTAGTAGAAGCAATATTAGAAGAAGAGAAACCATACCCTAAACCTGTTCGATCAGAAGCAGATTTTTGAATGTTAACCACTCATCAAGTTTTGCACTTGAAGTCCTCTCCAATTGAGCTCTAACTTGAAATAGTTCTGCCTCAAGCTTCTTAGTCTTCTCAGCCAAGAAGTTGTTCTCAAAATGCAGTGCTCCAATAGTCTGATTAGCTTCATCAAACTTTGTGGAAAGCTCTTCACGATCAAGTTCCACATCACTGAGCTTCTTGGTGGCTAGCCTATAAAGTTTCTCATGCTTCTCAGAAAGCTTGTATAGTTTCTCATAGGCTGTATGGATATCATCTTGATCATCCATCTTCTCTAATTTGGACTCCACCAATTCCTCTTCTTCATCCACATCTTTAACAATCCCCTCAGTAGGATTAAAAGTAGCAGTGAAGGCATTCAGGATTCCGTCATCCTCATTGTCAGAATCATCCTCAGGCTCAATGTCGCTCAAAGTAGCAGCAAGTGCCTTGCTTTTCCTAATGGTCTTGAGATATGTAGGGCACTCTTGTTTCATATGACCGAAGCCTTGACACCCAAAGCACTTTGGTCCTGCGGGAACAGTGTACTGACTGCCATCCCTAGCATCCTTCTTCCCTTTGTCTTGGCTCTTGAACTGAGAAGAACTGGATTGCCTATGGTCCTTGTCGAAGCCCTTCCCATTGGCATTCTTCATGAACTTCTTGAATTGCCTTGTAATATAGGACTTCATCTTAGAATCTTCATCCTCAGAAGACTCATCAGTATCACTGCTCTTGGCCTTCAATGCCATGCTCTTGCTCTTACTCGATTTCCCGATTCTTGTCAAACCCAACTCATAGGTCTGCAGATTTCCAACCAACTTTGTCAAAGGAATTTTGTCAATATCCTTTGATTCCTCAATTGCGGTGATCTTGGCATGGAATCTCTCGGGTAGAGATCTGAGCACCTTTCTCACAATCTTGGGTTCAGGAATGGTTTTCCCAAGATTGAAAGCTGAGTTCACTATGTCCTTGAGCTTGGCATAGAACTCATCAAACGACTCATCCTCCTCCATCTTGATTTCTTCGAAGCTTGTAGTGAGCCTTTGAAGTTTCGAATCTTTGACAGCCTTAGTTTCTTCATAGGTTGTTTGGAGGATGGTCCATGCTTCCTTCGCAGTTTCAGTGGAGGATATCTTCTTGAACTCCTCAATAGTGACCGCACTAAATAAGGCATTCAATGCCCTGCTGTTGAAGTTTTCCGCCTTGATCTTAGCATCATCCCATTCGACCGGCGCTTCTGTAGGCTTGGTCCAGCCTATCTCCACAGCTTGCCACACTTTCTCATCTACAGACTGCAAGAAAGCTCTCATGCATACTTTCTAGTATGCATAGTTAGTGTCATCAAATAAAGGAGGTATAATAAGAGACTGTCCTCTATCCATGACAAACAGGGGTCAATAGATCACATAGCAAAGATTAACCCTAATCAGAGTGTGCCTGCTCTGATTCCACTTGATAGGCCAAAAAAACGAATTGACCAATTGTGATGAATTAATTGATTAATTAGCCAAGTTTATTAATTAATCAAATTTACATGCAAACACGTGGTAGCACAAACAAATCACCAATTAAACTAAGTATGCAGCGGAAAATAAATTGACACGATGATTTGTTTACGAATGGTGAAAACCTACACGGCAAAAACCCCACCGGGTGATTTTAAGGTCACCACTCCCGAGAATCCACTATTATGACAACAAGCGGTTACAAGTAAAGGAATTCAAGTACCTTATACCAACCTACAGTTGAACCCTTACCCCAATACCTAATTGGACTTGTTCTATAGTGACAATCTCTCATTTTCAATGCACAGCTCCCAGTACGTGACTAACCAATTGCGCAAATTCCAGTACGCGACTTCAATCACCAACTAGGGAAGGTTGTTGGCTGCAAAGTTCTTCAGTTCATCCAGACGATGAAGATCAAGAAGATGCTTGGTCACAAAACTCTACGGTGTACAAACATAGCAACTTCTAAGAAAGATGAACTAGGGAAAATTCTGTCTTCGGTCACAATTTGCTTGAACAAACTTTGCTCAACACTTGTGCAACTTGTGTCACCTTTGACGGCCCTTAAAATAATCATTTTAAATGTCTAGGGTTGTGAGAAAAGAAAGCCCAAACATACAATCATGGATCAGAGTTAAAACAGAACTGAAACTCTGTTTTTCATAAACCTCGACAGATGCCTATCTGTCGAGATGCTGTCGAGCCACGGGGTTGGAACAGCTCTTCAGGTCTCGATAGATGCTAGCTGTCGAGCTTTAATGAACATCACTTTTCTCACTTGAATCTTGGATAGACTTGCATGGCTTTAACACTTGATTTTGAAACAAGGTTTCTTGAAGTATTAAATGTTAGGATTAGTGCCCTTAAATCCTATTATATGATGCTATATATGATATTATGTATGAAATTATGTATGACATGATGTATGACTTAATATTGTAATTAATAAAGTTGTTTTATTATTATCTGAAATATTGGTAACATGAATATCCGGACATTATCATATAGTCCATGAGATGCATAGTATGTGATTTATGTGATTTAGTCACAAAGATATAGATCACAAGTTCTTTGTAAACTCAAAATTTAGTTCGTAGTCAGTGATGAAATTGGACATTTCATCTGTGAAGACTATAACATATTAACTAAGATGATTTGTCTTGATCATGGAAGTGGTGACTTCTAGTTGATATGTTGATATGTTTTAAGAGTTAAAACGTATTGAACTGTACCGTTGTGAGATTTATTATTCTCCTAACGACTGTCAATTGAATAATAAATCTCATGACTTATATTTACATGAATTCTTAATCCTGAGAGAATAATGGACCTAATCATGTAGTGTAGGTTGCTTTGATATATCAGGAGTGAGATCTAAAGTAACGGTCAAAATCTCAGTATGTTGGGCAGCCACATTTAGTGTTGATGGAACATATATTCTCAAGATGGAATTCATAGTCTCTTAACGGAGATATAAAATATTCCCTTGAGATAAGTTTAGTGGGTTCAGTTATTCAGAGAGTTAGGCCTAACCACTTTAGTAAGAAATTACTAAAGTATATATTTATGAAATTGGATTTCATAAATATATGGTGAATAACTTAAAAGGATTAAACCGGGTACTCAAGGATTAAGATGTAGTAATTCACAAAGTGGCAGTCTACATTCATGACTTTGTATTACTACGAATATTTTATGAAGGGGTTGCATGTACAATAAAGTCTTGGGATATAATTTATTAATAAGGCCTAGAGTGCAATTATATTTATATAGTGGTATTAAATATAATTAATGGTAACTTTGGACTTGTCAAGATTTGACAGAAAAGCCCAAGGCCCATTAGAGCTAGAGTCTTATTTGTTTCCTTTTGGTCCCACTCCAAGCCACACACTAAAGCCCAATTGAGAAGGCCCAAAAGGTTAGCCCAATTAGATAATCAGTTATGTGAAGAGAAACATACAGAATTTTATGAACATGAAATGGTTTGTATGTTATGTGTAAGAGTTTTTTCACTCTCTCTAGAACATACACACATAACTGATTGAGAGACCACACTTCTTGGGCATCAAGTGGAATTGGAGTGAAGATTAAAAGTATTCTCAAGTACTCTTCATCTTTGGTTTTGAATTTCACCCCATCAAGGTACACTTTCTTATTCTTACATTTTAAAATTTACATAGTACATGTTATCAATTGCGAATGAAGTAGATCTGTTAATTTTCTGCTGCGTATGTTTTGTATGCGATACAAACATGTATTTTTCCATCATTAAACACTTTCTATATCTACTCAATTACAAGTAAAGTGCGTTTTGTCAAAGGATTAGCCAATTACATAACATAATGACATATGTTCCTAACAAGTGAATCACATATGTCCTAACAGAAACCATGCAAGTCTGACCAAGAAACAAGTGAAGGAAGAGCTGTTCATTAAAGTTTGACAGCAATCTCGACAGAAAGACTTCTATCGAGATTTAATGTTGAAGCTCAACAGAAGCTGTATTTGTCGAGAATTACGAAATCAGAAATTCCAGATCTGATTTTCAACCAATGCTTATATATTTGTGTAGGGTTTCTTTTCTCTCAACCCTAGACATATATAAGGATTATTTTAAAGGCCGTCACGCATGCATTGTGTGACCGAAGGCAGAAATTGCTCTAATTCATCACTCTCTCTAAAGAAACTACTGCGTCTTTACGCCATGGGTTTTGTGACCAAGGAGCTTCTTGATCTTCATTGTTGATGAACTGAAGAACTTTGCAACCAACAATCTTCTTCAAGTTGGTGGAGATAGTCACTTACTAGGATCCATGCATCATTGGTTAGTCACGTACTGGGATTCGTGCATTGAACGGAGAGATTGCCGCTACAATACAAGTCTAATTAGGTATTGGGGGTAAGGGTTCAACTGTAGATTTGTATTTCGAGATAGACCAAAGGGTTTGGTAAGATTCCTTATACTTGTAACCGCTTGTGATTGATAATAGTGGATTCTCGGGAATGGTGACCTTAAATTCACCCGGTGGGGTTTTGCCTCGGTGGTTTTCCCCATTTGTAAACAAATCACCTGTGTCAAATTTATTTTCTGCTGCATTTAGTTATTTGGTGATTTGTTTATGCTACCACGCAATTGCATGTAATTGAATCTAATTAATTAACTTGGGTAATTAATTAATTTGCAAGGGGTCAATTCATTTTAACCCAACAAGTGGTATCAAAGCGGGGCACACTCTGATTAGGTTTTAATCTTTGTTGTGTGATCCATTGACCCCTGTTTGTCATGGATAGAGGAAAGTATCTTATTATACCTCCTTTATTTGATGGCACTAACTATGCATACTAGAAAGTACGCATGAGAGCTTTCTTGCAGTCTTTAGACAAGAAAGTGTGGCAAGCTGTGAAGATTGGCTGAACTAAGCCAAAGGAAGCACCGGCTAATTGGGATGATGCAAAGATCAAAGTGGCAAACTTCAACAGCAGAGCTTGAAACGCCATATTCAGTGCGGTCACGAATGAGGAGTTTAAGAAACTGCAAAGGAAGCGTGGACCATTCTCCAAACGACCTATGAAGGAACTAAGGCCGTTAAAGATTCCAAGCTTCAAAGGCTTACTACAAGCTTTAAGGAGATCAAGATAGAGGAGAATAAGTCATTTGATGAGTTCTATGCCAAGCTGAAGGACATAATCAACTCAGCCTTCAATCTTGAGGAAACTATTCCCGAACCCAAGGTTGTGAGAAAGGTGCTTAGATCTCTGCCTGAGAGATTTCATGCCAAAATCATTGCCATTGAAGAATAAAAAGATATTGACTCCATTCCTTTTGACAGAGCTGGTTGGCAACTTACAAACCTATGAATTGGGTTTGACTAGAATTGGGAGAGGAAGCAAAAGTAAGAGCATGGCACTAAAGGCCAAAAGTAACGAGATTGATGAGTCTTCAGATAATGAAGATTCCAAGATGAAGTCCTACGTCACTAGGCAGTTCAAGAAGTTCATGAAGAATGCCAATGTGAAGGGTTTTGATAAGGATCGTAAGCAATCCAGTTCTTCACAATTCAAAAGTCAAGACAGAGGGAAGAAGGATGCTAAAGATGGCGGTCAGTATACTATTCCCTCCGGACCAAAGTGCTTCGGATGTCAAGGTTTTGGACACATGAAACAAGAATGTCCAACATATCCCAAGTCGATTGGGAAAAGCAAGGCTGTTGCTGCTACCTTGAGTGATATCGAGCCTGAGACTAAGTCATATGACAGTGATGACAAGGGAATCTTAAGTGCTTTGACTACCACAGTGGATCCTACTGAAGGGATCGTAGAAGTAGTGGATGAAGAAGAGGACTTGTTTTGAGAAAATGGATGATCAAGATGACATCCATACAGCCTATGCTATGTTGTACAAGGTTTCCGCGTAGCATGAGAAACTATATAGGCTTTCCACCAAGAAGCTAAGCAATGTGGAGCTAGATCGAAAGGAGCTCTCTACCAAGGTTGATGAAGCCAATCAAACCATTGGAGCATTGCGATTTGAGAAAAATTTCTTGGCTGAAAGGACCAAGAAGCTTGAGGTGGAACTTTTTCAAGTCAGAGTTCAATTGGAGAGGACTTCAAGTTCAAAGCTCAATGAGATGCTAAGTTTTCAAAAAGCTACTTCTGACAAAACCGGTTTGGGGTATGATTTCTCTTCTCCTAATATTGCCCCTTCTAGTACAACTGTGTTTGTCTCACCTGCCGATAATGTTAATTCTAAGAAAAATGAATCTAAAACTGAAATAGCTAGTGAGAACTTAGACAAGGGAAAATCTATTCTATGAGCACCCCTAAGGTTGAAAAGAAAGAGACTAGAAACCCTAGGAATAAGAAGGATAATAATAAAAAGTCTCAACCAAAGAAGCCGCATTTCTATCATCACTGTGGAGCTTCAGGGCATACTCATCCAAATTGCTATAAGTGGTTAGCCATTCAACAAAGTAATAGTATGATCTCGTCAGGAAACCAGAATCAATTTTTATCCTCTCTGGCTCTTCTGGGAGATCTTCTCAAGGCCCTCATGTTACTTTCGAACTTGAACGGTTTCAATTTTTCCCCCTCTCCTTAGGATCAAAGGTTCGCACAAAGGAAAGGTCCTTCCAAGGTGTGGAAGGAAAAAGACTCAAAGTGATTCAGTCACTTTTTCTCTCTCTCCCTTTATGTTTATGCATTACTTGTTTGTTTTGATTTCTAGCTTTTAAGTCAGTTTAGTTTTATAATTTGTGTGTTTCTTTATGTTTTTGTTTGGTTGCTTTTTAGTTTTTGCTTTATTTTTTTTTTCATAAAAATTAAAAAAAAAATTGAAAAATCAGAAAAATACAAAAATAGTGTGTTTGTGTATTTTGGTACTTGTGTACCTTAAATGGCCATTGAAACAAAATTTTCTAAATTTTGTATCTCTTGTAGCTTAGATGAGCATCTCAATGCACAACTAAGCAAGTGAGCTTTGTGGCTCGTGTTTGTGATGAGTACGATTAAGATTGTCTCTTATATCTCATACTCATATCACTCTTTTTGACTGGAAGGACTAGAAAATCCTAAGAGAAAGGCATAAATAACCATCTCACCACTAAAGCCCGCCAATCATGTATAATATCTGTGTGCTTCTGCATAGCAAAATTGTGATGTTTTGGCTTACATAATTGGATATTTCTTTTCTCTCTTATATGCCCATGCATGATATGTTCAAAAAGAAAATATGCAAAGAAAAAAAAAAGAATCAAAATGCTTTAAAAAATGGTTGCAAGCATGTTTCTAGGAGATGTGGGAGTTTAGGATGTACCTCAAAGGTGATAATTCCCATCAAGCAGTTATGATTATGTGTGAGTGTATTTGATTCTCTCTAGTCTCAAATCTTCATAATATGAGACACTTATGCACTCTTGCTATGTTTCACACACAACACGCAAATTTTTTGCTACTTTTGATACATGTGTAGGTACAATGTGATTTGACCATCACAAGGAATACATGTGTTAATGTATGCTCACTAAACTATCTTAACTTGTTTTTGAAATATAAAATTTGTTAGACTTGTTTAGTGTGTGTGTTTTTGAATCTATGGATGCTATACTTATATGTTGAGAGATGTTTGAGAGCTTAATATGTTGATTGGATCTTTGTTTAAGTAGCTTGCTTGTTGCATTCATCTTTTTATGTTTTTCCTCCTTGAAAAACCTTCTTTCTTCAAGCTTGACAGCTGCTTGACAAATTCTCTTTCTATTGAGCCTTCTTTCTCTTTTCTCAATAGTTCTCGATATTGGAAAAAATATATGTTTGTATCGCATACAAAACATACGTAGCGGAAAATTAACAGATCTACTTCATTCGCAATTGATAACATGTATTATGTAAATTTCATAATTTAAGAATAAGAGAGTGTACCTTGGTGTGGTGAATTTCAAAACAAAAAATCAGAAGTTCTTGAGAACACTTTTAATCTTCACTCCAATTCCACTTGTGCCCAAGAAGTGTGGTCTCTCAATCAGTTATATGTGTATGTTCAAGAAGGAGTGAAAAAATGTCTTACACTCACATACATACCATTTCATGTTCTTACCAAAATTTTGTATGTTTCTCTCCTTATAACTGATAATCTAATTGGGCTAGCCTTTTGGGCCTTTCCAATTAGGCTTTAGTATGTGGCTTGGAGTGGGACCAAAAGGGAACAAATAAGACACTAGCTCCAATAGGCCTTGGGCTTTTCTGTCAACTCTTGACAAGTCCAAAGTTACCATTAATTATATTAAACCACTATATAAATATAATTTCACTCTAGGCCTTATTAATAAATTATATCCCAAGACTTTATTATACATGCAACCCCTTCATAAAATATTCGTAGTAATACAAAGTCATGAACGTAGACTGCTACTTTGTAAATTACTACATCTTAATTTTTAAGTACCTGGTTTAATCCTTTTAAGTTATTCATCATACATTTATGAAATCCAATTTCATAAATATATACTTTAGTAATTCCTTACTAAAATGGTTAGGCCTAACTCTCTGAATAACTTAACTCATTAAACTTATCTCAAGGGAATATTTTATATCTCCGTTAAGAGACTATGAATTCCATCTTGAGAATATATGTTCCATCAACACTAAATGTAGCTGCCTAACATACTGAGGTTTTGACCGTTACATTAGATCTCACTCCTGATATATCAAAGCAACCTACACTTCATGATCAGGTTCATTATTCTCTCAGGATTAAGAGTTCATGTAAATAGAAGTCATGAGATTTATTATTCATTTGACAGTCATTAGGAGAATAATAAATCTCACGGCGGTCCAGTTCAATATGTCTTAACTCTTAAAACATATCAATTAGAAGTCTTCACTTCCATGATCAAGACAAATCATCTTAGTTGATATGTTATAGTCTTCGCAGATGAAAAGCCCAATTTCATCACCGACTACGAACTAAAATTCTGAGTTTACAAAGAATTTGTGACTTATATATTCTGTAACTAAATCACATAAATCACATACTATGCATCTCATGGACTATATGATAATGTTCAAATATTCATGTTACCATTATTTTAGATAATAATAAAACAACTTTATTAATCACAACATTAAGTCATATATTAAGTCTGTTAGGACATATGTGATTCACTTGTTAGGAACATATGTCACTATTTTATGTAATTGACTAATCCTTTGACAAAACGCACTTTACTTTTATTTGGGTAGATCTAGGACGTGTTCAATACTTCAAGAAACCTTGTTTCAAGTTCAAGTGTTAAAGCCATGCAAGTCTGTCCAAGATTCAAGTGAGAAAAGTGTTGTTCATTAAAGCTCGACAGCTAGCATCTATCGAGACCTGTAGAGCTGTTCCAGCCCGTGGCTCAACAGCAGCTCGACAGATAGGTATCTGTCGATGTTTATGAAGTTCAGTTTTTCGGGACTGTTTTTCATTCAATCCATGATTGTATGTTTGGGCTTTCTTTTCTCACAACCCTAGACATATAAAAGGATTATTTTAAGGGCCGTCAAAGGTGACACAAGTTGCACAAGTGTTGAGCAAAGTCTGTTCATCCTTCTTGTGAAGACGCTGCTGTGTTTGTGCACCGTAGGGTTTTGTATCCAAGGAGCTTCTTGATCGCCATCATGTGATGAACTGAAGAACTTTGCAGCCAACAACCTTCTCTAGTTGGTGATTGAAGTCGCGTACTGGGATCTGCGTAATTGGTTAGTCACGTACTGGGAACCGTGCATTGAAAAGGAGAGATTATCACTACAGAACAAGTCTAATTGGGTATTGGGGTAAGGGTTCAACTGTAGGTTGGTATAAGGTACTGGGATTCCTTTACTTGTAACCACTTGTTTTGATAATAGTGGATTCTCGGGAGTGGTGACCTTAAGATCACCCGGTGGGATTTTTGCCGTGAAGGTTTTCCCCATTCGTAAACAAATCACCGTGTCAATTTAATTTCAGCTGCATACTTAGTTTAATTGGTGATTTGTTTGTGCTACCACGCGTTTGCATGTTAATTTGATTAATTAATAAACTTGGTTAATTAATCAATTAATTTATCACAAGGGGTCAATACATTCTTGGCCTATCAAAGTCATACATAATGTCATACATAGCATCATACAATAGGATTTAAGGGCACTAATCCTAACAATCTCCCACTTGCCCTAAAGACTATTATGCACTAATCTAACTCCCATTCCCTCCAAATGTGACTCGAAAGTCCTTTGAGGCAAGGCTTTGGTAAAGGGATCTGCTAAATTATTTGCACTTTCAATCTTTGCTACTACTACATCTCCACGAGCAATGATGTCTTGAATGATGTGGTATTTTCTCTCAATGTGCTTTCTTTTCTTATGATTCCTTGGATCTTTGGATTATGTAACCGCTCCACTATTGTCGCAAAACAATGTGATAGGAATTTGCTCCATTCTCACTACACCAAGATTAGAAAGGAATTTCTTGAGCCAAATAACTTCCTTTGCTGCCTCACAAGTAGCAACATAGTCAGCTTCCATGGTGGAGTCTGCAATACAAGATTGCTTAACACTCCTCCAACTTATGGCTCCACCTCCCAAGGTGAATACACATCCTGAAGTGGACTTTCTGAAATCTAGATCCGATTGAAAGTATGAATTTGTATAGCCAATGGGAATCAAATCCTCACACCGGTAAACAAGCATTTAATCTCTCGTTCTCCATAGATACTTGAAAATATGCTTTACAGCTTGCCAATGTTTTGGTCCTGGATTTGATTGATATCGGCTGACCATGCCAACTAAATAACAGATATCTGGTCTAGTAGAAAGCATGGCATACATGAGACTTCCTACTGCAGAAGCATAAGGGACTTGTCTCATCATATTTTCTTCCTCTTGAGTCTTAGGCCTTTGGTCATCAGACGGGGGAACTCCATGTCTGAAGGGAAGTAATCCTTTCTTGGAGTTTTGCATGCTAAACCATTCTAGAACCTTATCTATATATCCAGCTTGTGATAAGCCTAACATCTTATTCTTATGATCTCGCCAAAACTTGATCCCTAGAATAAAGTTAGCCTCACCCAAGTCCTTCATATCAAATTGGCTTGACAACCAAACTTTTACTGATGACATTACCCCTACATCATTTCCAATGAGTAGAATATCATTAACATAAAGTACTAGGAACATTACTACTTTATCTCGATGTCTTTTGTACACACATGGTTCATCAAGATTTTGTTCAAAACCAAATGACTTGATTGCTTGATCAAATTAGATGTTCCATGACCTAGATGCTTGCTTAAGTCCATAAATGGATCTTTTCAACTTGCATACCATATGTTCTTGGTTCTTCGCTATGAAACCTTCCGGTTGCATCATATAGATTTCTTCTTCAAGATTGCCATTTAGAAAAGCAGTCTTGACATCCATTTGCCAAATCTCATAATCATAATGAGCAGCAATGGATAAGAGAATTCTGATAGATTTAAGCATTGCTACTGGTGAAAAGGTTTCTTCATAATCAATACCTTCTTTTTGTGTATACCCTTTCGCCACTAGCCTTGCTTTAAACCCATTTGCAACCAACAGGTTTAATGCTGTTAGGCGCCTTTACAAGATCCCAAACTTGATTGGAATACATAGAATCTAATTCAGATTTCATAACTTTGACCCAATGATGTGCATCTATATCATTCATTGCCTCTTCATAAGTGTAGGGATCCAATTCAGCCTCTTCTAAGATAGCTTCATAAGTTTCTCCCAAACCTATAAATCTTATAGGAGGCCGAACAATTCTCCCACTACGACAAGGCACTTGTGTACTAGTCATCTCATGAGTAGTATCTTGTGGTGTATCTAATACAGCCACATCATCCCTAGTTTTATCCATTGGTTGTTCATTTACAAGTTCATTCATTTCAGCCAAAACAACTTTATTTCTAGGATTAAAATTATTCACATAATCATCCTCCGAAAATTTGGCATGTGTGCTAACAAACACTTTGTTATCTTTATGATTATAGAATAAATAACCCTTTGTTTCCTTTGAATACCCTAAAAATATGCATACTTCAATTTTAGCTTCCAACTTATTAGACTTCCTTTTCAACACATGTGCTGGACATCCCCAAATGTGGAGATATTTCATACTAGGCTTACGCCCACTCCACAATTCCTTAGGTGTGTTGGGAACAGATTTTGATGGAACTAAATTTAAAATGTGCATTGTAGTTTTTAGTGCATATCCCCAAAAAGAAACTGATAAAGTTGAGTAACTCATCATGGACCTAACCATTTCCATAAGAGTCCTATTCCTTCTTTCTGCTACACTATTCTGTTAGGGAGTTCCAGGTGCAGTCAATTGGGATACAATCCCATTTTGAGTTAAGTAATCCTTGAAATCCCCAAGAAGGTATTCGCCACCACGATCAGATCGAATGGCCTTTATGCGTTTACCTAATTGATTCTCAACTTCAGCCCTAAACTCTTTGAACTTTTCAAAGGCTTCGGACTTCCATCTCATTAGATACACATAACCATATCTTGAGTAATCATCAGTAAAAGTGATGAAATACTCATGACCTCCTTTTGCTTGGGTTGACATAGGACAACAAACATTCGTATGAACTAATTCAAGCAACTCTTGGGCACTTCTACCTTTTGCATTAAAAGGTCGTTTGGTCATTTTGCCTTCCAAACATGATTCACAAATTGGAAAATCATCAAAATTCAATAGCTCTAAGAGTCCATCTTTGATCAGTCTTTGAATTCTTTTTGGATTAATATGACCCAAACGCAAGTGCCAAAGATATGCTTCATTCATGACAAGCTTGAAGATCGATTTACAACAAACACACAAAGATGTCAAGATTTTTCCCACAAAGATATATGTGCATACAAAACAAGCTAAGCTCATAAATGCACTACGCCGTTAGTACAAAGGTACTAGGCCAAACTCACATGTGATATGTGCTCAAACATATACGATCAAATTTTTTGAATTTTTTTTCACTTTTTATGATGTTTTGGATTTTTTACTTACACAAAACTAAAACAAAAAAGTAAGATAAAAACAAATGCAATGCATACAAATAAATGCAAGATGCAAAAATGCATGAATATATAGCATCTAATGCATGAAGGGTCCTACAAAAATCAAAAGAATTAGATCAAGGACCAAAAGATCAAAAACTCAACTATAGGAACCCTTCCTCATCCAAACGGAACGATTGTTTGGAATAAGTGTCTCATGAGAAGTGAGACGAAGGTTGGAAGAATGAGAATCGGAGATGCACATAGACAAGGAGTTAAGAGCATTAAACACTTTCTTTAACAACATGCTATTTTCACTTAAATCCGGTTTACCATTTTTAGCACAACTTCCAAGAAGCTCAAGTTTCTCTTTTCTTTTGATTCTTTTAAAAGCATGAAACTTAGAGTATTGAGGTCTTAGATGACCAAAGGCACCACAATGGTGACAAACAATGTGTTTAGGTCCACTAGGCTTTTTGGGAAGGGATCTAGCAACATGGTTTTGTTCTCTCTTCAACTTGGAGCATTGAGGTCTTATGTGACCGACCACACCGCAATGGTGGCAAGTTGGAATAAACTTAGATCCATTCAAAACCTTAGATTGAGACCTAAACGGAGGCTTTGGCTTAACTGCCTTTCTCTCCACCTTTTGATTTCTTTTATGCGGAGGAATGTACACCGATTTGTCCTTTGAGGTAGAACACAAAATAGGAAGTGGAGACTTCTAGTTGATATGTTGATATGTTTTAAGAGTTAAAATATATTGAACTGGACCGCTGTGAGATTTATTATTCTCCTAATGATTGTCAAATGAATAATAAATCTTACGACTTCTATTTACATGAACTCTTAATCCTGAGAGAATAATGGACCTGATCATGAAGTGTAGGTTGCTTTGATATATTAGGAGTGAGATCTAAAGTAACGGTCAAAACCTCAGTATGTTGGGCAGCCATATTTAGTGTTGATGAAACATATATTCTCAAGATGGAATTCATAGTCTCTTAACGGAGATGTAAAATATTTCCTTGAGATAAGTTTAATGAGTTCAGTTATTCAGAGAGTTAGGCCTAACCACTTTGGTAAAAAATTACTAAAGTATATATTTATGAAATTGGATTTCATAAATATATGATGAATAACTTAAAAAGATTAAACCGGGTACTCAAGGATTAAGATGTAGTGATCTACAAAGTGGCAATCTTCACTCATGACTTTGTATTACTACGAATATTTTATGAAGGGGTTGCTTGTATGATAAAGTCTTGGGATATAATTTATTAATAAGGCCTAGAGTGTAATTATATTTATATAGTGGTATTAAATATAATTAATGGTAACTTTGGACTTGTCAAGAGTTGACAGAAAGCCCAAGGTCCATTGGAGTTAGTGTCTTATTTGTTTTCTTTTGGTCCCACTCCAAGCAACATACTAAAGCCCAATTGGAAAAGCCCAAAGGCTAGCCCAATTAGATAATCAGTTATAAGGAGAGAATTATACAGAATTTTAGAGGTTACATGAAATGGTTTGTATGTGAGTGTTAGACACTCTTTCATTCTCTCTTAAAAAACATACACATATAACTGATTGAGAGACCACACTTCTTGGGCACAAGTAGAATTGGAGTGAAGATTCAAAGTGTTCGCAAGAACTTCTGATCTTTTGATTTGAAATTCACCACACCAAGGTACACTCTTTTATTCTTAAATTCTGAAATTTACATAGTACATGTTATCAATTGCAAATGAAGTAAATCCGTTAATTTTCTGCTGCGTATGTTTTGTATGCGATAGAAACATGTATTTTTCCATCAAATGGTATCAGAGCGGTCTTCAATTTCAAATCTGTATAACATGTTTTGTGAGTTTTGGAATTAGAGATAATAGTTTCATGATGTTAGAAGATTATATATGTATTTAATTTTCTGCATGGTTGTTGAAACTATGGTTTGATAAAAACTGATATTGATGTTATGATGTTGTTTAAATTTGAATTCAAGTATGTTGAATTGAACTTTAAGGCTATAGCATCAATGAAATTCAGTTTTGATATCAAATTCTATTCATTATGTTCATGTGGTGGTTGTTTATTCATGGAAAACCATTGAAAACTGTTCAGATCTTCCCTTTAAAAACTGAAAACACGGGTTTTTCGTGGGTTAGCTTCCCGCGAAGTTACTCACGAAAAATTCCTCTGAAGCACAAAACTTTTCGCGGGTAAGCTTTACTCGCAAAACAGTCACGAAAGTTTCTGTCTGAATTTTGTGTTTTCACTATTTTTACCTTAACTCATTTTCGCGGGAAGAGCTTAGTCGCGAGATTCTCGTGAAAATGCCACTGAAGGGAATTTTGAATTTTTTCTATGTGTTTTCAAATGTTTAAAGTGCAAGACTGTTTGTGATTAGATTACACTTGTTTACAAAATAAAAACCTTTATTTTAAAACATCTAGTGGGAGAGAGATACAAGGGTTGGATCTCACGACCTCCATTATCGGTTCATAGTAGTGTGGGTAAACACCTCGTCTTGGCGTATATGCCTCGCGATCCCAAAGGAGGGTGTTTACTTCATAGTACTACAAGATTGAACTTACCTGTTTAAAGTAGTGTGGACAAGCACCTCGTCTTGGCGTATATGCCTTGTGATCCCAAAGGAGGGTGTTTTGTTCCATGGTACTACAAGTTAAAACATTATAAGGGAGATGAAATATGGCTACACATGATTCTAGATAATGGTGTACACTAGACTAAGTATGATGTTAAACTCCCAAATGAGCTATGTCATTATCACTTAGAGGCTAAAGGTAATACGGCATATTATTAGTGTATGATAAGAGTTATCATGATAGCATTAATAACGAGAATAGTTCTCAATTAATTAATGTGTTTATAATAAACTTGCTACCAAGGAATTATAGACATGGATTGGGTTGTCGTTGCATATATTATTTTATGGTTTTATTAAGGTTTCATACTATATGTTTATATGCTAAATTGATAATGTCCAGTTTACTTATTATATTCATGTTTATTATTTTCAGATTTGAACATGGCAACATTTTGCCCACTTGTTACTATTCTTAATCAAAACAAACTGACTAGATCCAATTATGTTGACTGGAAAAGAAATTTGGACATAGTTCTCATAGCTGAAGAGCACAAATATGTGCTTACTCAATCATGTCCTAACTTTCCTTCATTAGATACTCCTCCTGAGGAAAAACAGCGATATGATCGTTGGCAGAAATCTAAAGAGATGGCCAACTGCTACATCCTAGCATCTATCTCAAATGTTCTACAGCATCAAATGCAGGATGTAGAACTAGCTTTGGACATTATGCTAAGTCTGAAGGAGATGTTTGGTGAGCAAGGCCGTTCTGCAAGGCAAGAAACTATGAGGCAAATTTATAATACCAAAATGACTGAAGACAGTTCAGTAAGGGAGCATTGTCTTACAATGATCTCTAATTTGAATACACTGGAAGTTTTAGGTGCCGATATTGATGGAGAATCCCAAGTGGATATGATACTCCAATCACTACCGGAATCATTTAAGGAATTCAGACTCAATTATAATATGAACCAAAAGATTTATTCATTTTTTGAATTAATGAATGAGTTGGTAGCGGCGGAAGGCATTCTTGGCACTTCTAGTGTTGATGCTAATATGGCTGAAGCTTCTACTTCTCAACCTAAGTCGAAAGGCAAGGGTAAGAAGAAGAAGAAGAAGGACTTCACCAAGTAAGATGGTAAACAAATTGCCTTAGGAGTTGCTGACAAAGGAAAGAAGATCAAAGGAAAATGTTTCCATTGTGGTGAAAAAGGACATTAGAAGAGGAATTGTCCAAAATTCAAGGCTGCCAATAATAAGGGTATGAAAAGTTCATTCCTCCTTGAAATATGTTTAGTACAAAATCTCACGGATTCTTGGTGTGTGGATTCAGGTTGTACTAATCATATCTGCAATTCTTTGCAGGGGTTCCAAGAGACCAGAAAGCTTAATGAATGGGAATTGTTTCTTGCTTTGGCTGATGGGAGCAGGATTCCGGTTGTAGCTGTTGGAGTTTTTAATTTATGTTTTGAGTCTAGGGTTTTAATATTGGAAGACTGTCTATATGTACCTAATGTTCGTAGGAATTTAATTTCTGCAACTTATTTAGGTAAACATGGATATTGTGTTATCCTGAAAGACAATGTTGTAATAAAGAAGGGTAAAGTGTTTATCTGTTCTGGCAATATTGTTGATGGTCTTTATATTTTAACTCCTAATAAGCATGAATTATATAATTCTGAATTAGATAATAACTCTCATGTAAAATCATTAAGAGAAAATTTCTTTCTACTGATGATGCATATCTTTGGCACTTGCGTTTGGGTCATATTAATCCAAACAGAATTCAAAGACTGATTAAAGATGGACTCTTAGAGCCATTAGACTTTGATGAATTTCCAGTTTGTGAATCTTGTTTGGAAGGTAAAATGACCAAATGACCTTTTAATGCAAAAGGTAGAAGAGCCCAAGAGTTGCTTGAATGAGTTCATACGGATGTATATGGTCCTATGTCAACCCAAGCAAAGGGAGGTTATGAGTATTTCATCACTTTTACCGATGATTACTCAAGATATGGTTATGTGTTCCTAATGAGACGGAAGTCCAAAGCCTTTGAGAAGTCCAAAGCCTTTGAAATGTTCAAAGAGTTTAGAGCTGAAGTTAAGAATCAATTAGGTAAATGCATAAAGGCCATTAGATCTGATCGTGGTGGCGAATACTTTCTTGGGGATTTCAAGGATTACTTAACTCAAAAAAGGATTGTATCCCAATTGACTGCACTTGGAACTCCCCAACAGAATGGTGTAGCAGAAAGAAGGAATAGGACTCTTTTAGAAATGGTTAGGTCCATGATGAGTTACTCAACTTTACCAGTTTCTTTTTGGGGATATGCACTAAAAACTGCAATGCACATTTTGAATTTAGCTCCATCAAAATCTGTTCCTAACACACCTAAGGAATTGTGGAGTGGGCGTAAACCTAGTATGAAACATCTCCACATTTGGGGATGTCCAACACATGTGTTGAAAAGGAAGTCTGATAAGTTGGAAGCTAAAACAGAAGTATGCATGTTTTTAGGGTATTCAAAGGAAACAAAGGGTTATTTATTCTATAATCATAAAGATAACAAAGTGTTTGTTAGCACACATGCCAAATTTTTCGAGGATGATTATGTGAATAATTTTAATCCTAGAAATAAAGTTGTTTTGGCTGAAATGAATAAACCTGTAAATGGATGAAACTAGGGATGATGTAGCTGTATTAGATACACCACAAGATACTACTCATGAGATGACTACTACACAAGTGCCTCGTTGTAGTGGGAGAATTGTTCGGCCTCCTATAAGATTTATAGGTTTGGGGGAAACTTATAAAGCTATCTCAAAAGAGGCTGAATCGGATCCCTACACTTATGAAGAGACAATGAATGATATAGATGCACATCATTGGGTCAAAGCTATGAAATCTGAATTAGATTCTATGTATTCCAATCAAGTTTGGGATCTTGTAAAGGTGCCTAACGGCATTAAACCTGTTGGTTGCAAATGGGTTTACAAGAGGAAGAGAGGGGTAGATGGAAAGGTTGAAACCTTTAAAGCAAGGCTAGTGGCGAAAGGGTATACACAAAAGGAAGGTATTGATTATGAAGAAACCTTTTCACCAGTAGCAATGCTTAAATCTATCAGAATTCTTTTATCCATTGCTGCTCATTATGATTATGAGATTTGGCAAATGGATGTCAAGACTGCATTTCTTAATGGCAATCTTGAAGAAGAAATCTATATGATGCAACCGGAAAGTTTCATAGCAAAGAACCAAGATGAATGTTCAAATAGTGTGTAAAACACCTATGAACATTTAGACCCCCAAATTACAAATTACGAATTCAAACTTATTCTCAAACAATGTATGTGCAGAATATGAAAATAAGCTAAAACAGAATTGATAAAACAATCTAAACCGAAAATAATCACAACCACAGCAGTAATTAAATGGCAAAGATCAAGGGAAAAGAGATGCAAACACAAAGACAACACAGCGATGTATTATCGAAGAGGAAACCGAAGTCCTCAATGTAAAACCTCTCCACCGCCCTCCAAGCTTCTTGCTCCAACGAGGTTACGTCGAACCTTTGTCTTCTCTAGCTTACCGGATTCCTCTATAGCCCATAGCATCAACCAATATCAATTGGTCCATTCCTAACTGCTTCCCAAGCACCAAATAACCTTCTCACAGATATGGGTATGGTGAGAAAAGGATTTGGCTAATGTACCTCTCAAGGATGTAACAATGGAGAGGGTGAGAGTAAAGGAATTTGGAGAATCAAAGTGTAAAGATTGTGGATGAGTCAATCTTGTTTTTCTCTAGGGTTTCTCTCTCAAAATTCTCTCTGGAAACTCTCTACAATACGTGGGTATAAGGGGTATTTATACTGGTGTGTGTTTGGAATGCGAAAGGTCAGTTTTTCCCAAACAGGGTGGTCTGGCGACTTGACCTCGCGACTTGACTGAGTCGCGAGTCTGAGTTGTGAGCTAACTGTCTGGCTAGACTGGAAGTTTTGTCCTGTAGTGCTCCAGCTGGCGTGACTCTTCAGCTCCTCTGCATGCTTCACACGTGTGCCTCTTTTGGTGACTTGCTAGCCGCAAGCCAGTCGCGAGATCCAGTCGCGAGGCCCTGCTTGAGTGCACACTCTTGAGCTTTTCTTCACACTCTCTCACACACTACCCTTACATGATTCCCACCTAAATATAGGGTTTCTAAATGCTGAATTACAAGCAAATTGGCACGGAATAAAGCCAACAAAATGGTTGATTAAATTCAACCTTACAATCTCCCCCTTTGGCTCTTCCGTGACAAAACCCTAAAACAAACTCTAGACTTAACATGTGAGTTGGGAATAGTTGAACAAAACTCACTCACACCTAACTCTAGAATCTGTGAAACTCTTGAACCATAGGACAAGTATTTCCTGAAAACAACAACACAATATGATCATTGTAAGCAGAAACCTTGAAAGCATATGGAGCAAGCACAATGCGATAAGCAAAATAAATTAAAGCAATAAAGCATGGCTTGACCAAAAATGAACAATCACTATAAATAGTGATCACAATGCTCATTCACACAAGTAATGAACATCCGGACATGCAAGCTAAATAAGCTCAATGCAAAGTATCATTTGCATGTCCAACACTCAACCAATACAAAAACTCAAAGAAATTACATCAAGGATATAAAATCCAACAAGGGCACAAGAGTGATGTACTTAAAGAAAATGCATAACATTTATCAACAAGTACTAGGCTACAAAGCATGGGTACAAAGGTAATATACTGAATATCATCTTATATATATAAACCAAAATACCTCAAAAGCTTTAACCAAAGTATTAAAACCATATCCACGAGTTTAAACCAAGTATTTAACCAATGTATTTAACATAGTACTTAGTAAACCTATAATAAAAAATTATCCAAAACATAACATCCAAAAACCATAGATAACATGAAGTAAAATGCTTAAAAGAAGTTTTTGCTCCCCCTCAAGAGCTACCCCTTCTTCTTCTCCAAAATTCTCCCCCTTTTTGACCAGAATGGCCAAAGGGCTACTACTGGGTGGTAAAACTGTCAAACTTTGCTGAAAGTAGGTTCATCTGCTCTTGGATAGCAGCCAGCCTGTCAGATTGCTCATTTTGGACATCTCGGAGTCCATCAATCCTTTCAAGGATGATCTGGAGTGCATTTGGAGGTACTGTAGAGGATGATGAAGCTCTGCTCCTTTTGCCATGGCCTTTTGAACTTGATGGTTGTCCTGTAGCTTCTGTCTCAGTCCCCATTGGTTCTCCTTCTACTTGATCACCCTCCTCTTCATCACCCGGAAGATGAACTCTTATCCGTGTAATGGTTAGAGCATTAATGGCTGAGAGATTAGGCATAAGACTGATGTCTTGAGGGATTTCCACACCCTTTGCTCTAAAAAGCCTCATAAGTAGACTAGGGAAAATCAGCTATACCCTTGAAGTGGTTCTTGTCTCATCAGCAATAATGAAGAAGATATGAGCACTTATATCAATGTAAGTGTTCTCCTTGAGCTCCATGAGAAAAATGCCTCTAGCATTATTAATGGTGGTCATCTTCTTCACCGGGTACAAGTTGAACATCATGATCACTATAAGACATCTCATGTCAGCAGGAAAAGCAGTAGTGTTGAGGCATCTCCCCTCTCTAACTCCACCAAATGAGATTGGACAATTTCTATGGAAAGCATCCTGTCCTTGTAGTGTGTGAAATCATGGTCCAAGTCCTCAAAACCCAACACCTCATCAATATCATCCAGATCTATGTTGAATTCATGTCCTCGTATCCAACAGTTGATCTCATCCTCTCTTAAAATAGCATTAGCATAGAATTCTCTAATCAGAGGTTCACATACCCCAGGTAGATCACTCAATAGCTTATCCCAACCTCTGTCCTGAAAACAACTGGGAATGAAACTGTCCTTCAAATTAACCAAATCCACAAATCTTTCTTGGATGATGGGTGCCTTCAAGTAGAACTGAGTGTATCTCTCAAAATGTTTGGTAGACCTGAACTTTGTATTATCCATTTTCATCCTCTTGTCACCCATCTTTGCAGTGGTCTTCTTCTTTGTAGGAGTCATCTGCAAAACCATAGCAGCAAAGACCACAAAAACAGAGCACACATATGATAACACCACAAATTAGTACCAAGTTAGTAGCACTTTAAAAAAGTTAAACCAAAAATTTAGTCTACAACACAGTTCAGAACCAACTGGACAAGAGAAAATACATATCAGCAGAACATAATAGGGTGTAAACATAAAATTTTTAAATAGAACACTCTGTGGGTGTGAGTTCAAAACATTCATGGACAGCCTAGGGCAAAATGTAAACTACATAAGCAGATATGTTATAGGTAATCAGTGTATATCAAAGACAATCCACAATCATTCCAACTCACAAAAACCCTAAAAACTCAAGCAAATGTCTACAAGACATTTTACAATGGGTATGATATGCACAATAGAACTCAAAACAATAATCATACTCAAGAATGAAAATCAAACATGAGAACAAGCATATCAAGCATCATATTATCAAAACCAACAAAACCCATTCAAGCAAACTCATCAACAACTCCAAAATCCAAGAAATCAAGGCTATAATCATGAAATACTTAAAGAAAATAAGAAAATCCATACCTTTTCTTGAAGATTGAAATTGAGATAATGAAGAAAAATGGAGGTTTTTCGAGAGAGACACGGTGAGTTTGTGAGAGAGGCGAACGGACAAGACAATGAACAGTCAAAAATGTTCGAGGGAAAACTGAAAAGTTTTAAAAACTGTCCTTAAAGCGTAAAACACGCGTTTTTCGCGAATGAAACAAGTCGTGAACAAGTCGCCAAAGCAAGCTGCCAAAAACCCTTGTGACAAAATATGGAAAAATTTGTCTAAGTGTTTTTCACGACTGGAAGTTCCACTCGCGAGTAAGTCGCGACTAGAGTCACCAAACTTTCTAAGTAACCCTCGCAACTGAACCTTCCACTCGCGAACAAGTCACCAACATGAGTTGCGAAAATTCCAAAAACCTAGATTTTTGAAATTTTTTCTAAGTCTTTTTCGCGACTGGGACTTTGACCCGCTAGGGAGTCGCGAAAACCTTTTGTGTAAGCTCGCGACTGGGGCATGCGACTGGCTTGACCCGTGACTAAGTCGCTAGAACAGGGCAACATAGTTTTTGAAATTTTTTTTTGATATTTTTGCAAAAACAAAAGACTTTCCAAAAAAAAATTAAAACACTCAAAAATTTTTTTGTGTTTGATCAACAAAAATTGAGTATGTGAAATACATTTAATCAAGTACAATCACATAAATGAATATGACATTCATTGAACATAGACATGTGTGATGTGTGTGGATACCAAAAATGAGATAGTCCTTAGTCTAATGTGAAGCTTCAATGATCAATTCAACTAAGGCATACACAATTAGCACTAGGAAAAGTGATCTATCTCAATTATAGAAACTAGCGTTTAACCCACGCAATGCGCAGGGTCATTTTACTTATTAGAAGACAATAAAATACATTAAAATTCTTAGGGGGCATGTATAATTTAACTGATTGTTAAAATAAACCAACGTTAAACTGTTAAACTTTAATTATGGAAACAATGTTTTATAACAATTCTTAAAAAGCTGTATTGAACAACCTAACATAAAAATTATATACATAAGAAATCAATAAACATATACAAATGTTATAATGAATTATAGAATCAATTTAAAATGTAAGATAAATATATATATGGTACAAATAGATAAATATAAAGTTTGTCAAGCAAGATGAGGTTTGGGAAGAAAAAAAAAAAAGAGTCTATCTACATCTTGTGATAATGACGAAGACATAGCAAGAATTAGGGTAATTTCTATCATTGATAAGGGTAATTTCTATCTTCATCTTCCGATCATGATGAAAATGCAACCACCAACAACCTATTAAGATATAGCACATCAAGGGAAATAATTAATAAATCAACCAAAGAATAAAACATACATACAGACACATAAACAAAACATAACTCTCACTAAAGTGTTTTAAGTAACTTCCTTAGACAATGTGGCTCAAGCCACAGCAAACCCTTACATGTAAATTAATGGGGGAAAAAGCCCAAACACTATGACACTTCACAGCAAAGATTGAATAATTATAAAAATGGAAAATAAATTGAATCGAAATTAAGTCAAATCATTTTTTTCACAGCAAATTTAGTAAAGAAAATTGAGCATAACACATACACAGCACTGAAATAGTGAAAAATAAAAACAGAGATAATGGGAAATATACATTAAGTTTGAATTATAACACATCCCAGTAAAGAAAATTGACAAAAAAAAAAACAAAAAACCTTCAAATGACCCAAGTTCAATCAAACAAAACTATCAATTTATATAAGCAGAAAAGCTGACATGGTAACTTCACTTTTTAGCTTAGCATCAAAACAAAACAATTAATTATGAAATTCAAAGGTTACTCCAAAAGAATAAAGCCTAAAGCCTCGTCCTTGGACTTGCTTATAATACAACAATACATATAATTAATAGAAACAAAGAAATGCACTTGTTCAAAAATAATAATAAAGTAAAATAAAAAAGAAGTTCTACTTATTAAAATCTTTCAAATACTTTATTCCTTGCTTAATGACTTCCTGCTTCATCTCTAAATCTTGTAGGTCCAAAGTTGTTAACAACCATGCCTTTGAACATTGCATTTAATCTCATAATTTCTTCATTGGCTAAACATAAATTAAATATCATCAGCCAATGTAAAAAATATTCCTAAACCTAGAAAAGCTTACATAATGCAAGTTCAATCTTGACCAAGGAAAATCCAATAAATAAGAAAAAAAAAGTAAAAATAAACATGATATGATAAAAATTCTAAGATAGCTTGGTTATATTTATACACACAAAAAAGTAAAAGTAATATTTTAGCCTGGTTATATTTATACATGTAAATTATAAAGCAAAAAAAATTAGTAACAAAAATTAGTTTAGAATATTTGCAATTGCCTTTGATAATCACATGCTTCAATCTATTATATAATTCAGTTTTCAAAATACATTGGTTAATGGTTACACACCCACATAAGTCAATTTTTTTTAAACATGTGTGTGCACCAACATGTAATTGTTGAAACAATAGGCCACCATAAACCAAAGTGTAAAATCATCTTCACATTTGCAAGAACCTTTTTCATAAAATTTTAAAATAAATATATTACGAAGCAAAAAGTTTGACTACAAACTCGCTTATAACCAATGTCTACAACTTCCACTAAAAAAATTAACATAATTACATATTTTGAAAATTGAACTGTTGGATTGCATATTCTTTATATTCTTAACACGCGTGTCAAATTTCATACCAATTAGATTTACTATTCAATTTGAAAAGAAAACTGTAAAATAAGAAAAAATGACCCTTGAATAGCTAAATCAGGTTGTTGCATAATACCACAGCTTTCCAAAGTACTATGAAATCATAGGTCGGTACTTTGGTGATACTTAGTGTGAAAGTATTCAAGTTCTCTAAGTGCTACATAAAATCACAATGTTGATCAAAATTATTCGACACACTTGGAAAGAATTTAGTACCAATTCAAAATGATAATTCAGCATTTATAAATTAGAAAGCAAAGATGATCAATATTAAATCTGGATAACCCATTTTACCTAAAAAACGTTCATATCCTAACACTAATTGATAAAAAAATATCTATATTAGAATTAATTTGTAGAGGAATAATCACCAAATTCAAATATAATAGATGCATAAATTAAAATAATTCAAAGACATGCATCATGTAAGTTTGAGAAAGTTGTAAGGTGCAATGAGTACAGAAGAAATTTCTAATTCTGTCAACGTGAATTAGTTACATTTAAAATTACCTGATTTTTTTCTATCCTTCTCACGCTTTCAAAAATCTTCTTAAGTACCTCTTTGTTTGATTTTTGGATGCCCTTACAAACACAAAGTGTCATTGAGCAGCATTTAGAAATTCACCCAGTGAAAGATTTTTAAAATTCTTTTGAAAAATTAAATTGAAATCTTACAAACATACGAATGTACTTTAGTGACTCTAGTGGAAAACACTTGAACAACATGACTAACCCTCCAAGATAGCAAAATATTATAACAAATTAAGATGCATCAAACATGGAAAGAGCAAGAAACTAAATGCATATGAATGGATAAATAATAAAGGATAACGCGTTAAAATCTAAAACAACAATTCCATAGCGAAAGAGTAAAGGGTTCTTCAAATTGTTCATATTGTTAAACTCATATCTCAAAGGAAACAACAATTTCTGAAAAATTTATTGATTCTATTCTTTTAAAAAACAGGTGGAGCACATCATTAAACAAATATTTGAAATAAATAAATATTGGGACTTGAAGCTCAAATATTTGACATCTAAAAATATTTGTCACGATCTGTATTTCTCTGCACCTGTTGGTCTGCATTTTCTGCAATCTGCATACTTGTTGCTCTGAATTTCTCTGCGCGTACCTATTGCTCTGTACTTCTCTACTGTATTCAGCTTCTTGTTCTTTCTGCTTTCAACTTCTTGTTTCCTCTATATTTGGATTTCAGGGCTGTCTTATATGTATTTGTTTTCACCTTTTATCAATAAATAGGAACAAAAATCCAATTCAGATGCAAAGTCTGCAATCTTAGCCCTATTGATCAAATATGGCCAACCTCATTCTACATTACAAAGTGTGTGTATACCAACGAAATACAATTTAAAAATAAAATTGACACAATCACTGTGATATGTGAACTATATGGAGAAAAAATCTAATACACAGAAGTATATATTAGAAAAACTTGATAACAATGCTAGAAAAGAAACATGGGAAACGAAATTATAAAGGGAAAAAATGTTTCAACAAAAAATTTAAAACAGAATAAATAAAATGAAAGCTTTAAAGTGTAGAGATATACTCAAAACAAATTGAACTCAATTATCCAAAAGGAAAACCAAATCCAACACAAATAATAGATATTAAAAACCATTCTTAACCCAAATTCCTTATTCAAAACCAAATCTAAGCCAAAAAACTTAATGCAATCCAATCCAGTCAAAATACCCCGACCTAAATCAGATTTGACCCCAAATTAAAAAATAAAAATAAAAGTAAAATAAAAGTAAAAAACCAAAAAACAGAGACTATACTGGTGGAGGGAATGGGTTTGATGATGGCAGAGGCGTGAACTGTCGCTTGACGCAGTTGGGGGCAGATTTCTCAGTTTTTTTTCTCTCTCCACTCTCTGTGCCTAATAGACTCATTCTCTCTCTCTATGTTTATCAAACTCTCTCTCTCTCTCTCTCTCTCTCTTTTAATCTGTGTTTTCTGTTTTAAACTTTGTAGGTTGCACAATAAACAGTTAAAACTTAAAAGCCTCAAACGGTGCAACGTGCGGTATTTTGTAACTTTCAAATTGTAAGCGTGGTAGGTTTTTAAGTGGGCAATTTTCCTTACATGTCATCACAGCCTTAATTCCTGGGAAAGGCTGAAGCAATGGAAGTAAAATTAAAAGTTATATGAAAGAATTAAACTGGAAAGAATTTATCAAATTTGCTTTCCTATATAGCTAATTGATTAGAAATATACCCAACTATTTCATTTTTCATCCTATTATAAGACTCAATGGAACTAAAAAAAAAATTGTCAAGAACTATATAAAATCACCCATCACCAAACACTCAACTTTATCCTTATTTTTGTCATATATCTGTGAGTTTCAAAACTGGGCAAAGTTGTAGATAAATGAATCAATCCTTGAGAATGTGCACATGTTTAGATTTCTTGAGGAGCAACACAAATATTAAGAGTTGGATTCACTACTTCCAAGAGTCATCTGAAAGATTAATTAATCTTTGTGTTGATCATGGCAATATACACTTAAGCAACTATATTTTAAAAAAATTAAAAAAAGATATATGTAAAGAAACATCCAATAGATGTCCTATAAATAAAGAGGAAAAAGTACAAATTAACTATTATAAGAAAGACATAAAAGTATAAATACATGTTTAGTGACAGATTATTGTAGACAGAGAAGCGGTATCCAGCAAAGAAGATATGATTGTCAACATTGGCCACGCTTTGAATTCTTTCGTCCCCTCACTATGCAGATTGTAAACTTACGAACAGCCCCAAAACCAATCCAATTCCTAATATCCAAAACAAAAACAAATACTATATAAATTCTAATTTTCTAACCCAAATACCTTAATCAAAACCAAATCTAACCCAAATGCCTAAATCCAACCAAATACCCAAACATAAATCATATTATCCCTGAGAAAATTATCTTTTTTTGATAAGTAAATCTCTGAGAAAATTATTCTCTACCATAACATACAAAGCAATAAATTTTGTACAAAGAACATCATTCTTTCATATTTAAGAATTTAAAACATGCAAAACCCAGAGAAACCCAACATCAAAAATAACAAAATCATGACTTAAAAGAATCTTTTAAAAAAATATCGTCTAAAATCTACAATGTATAAACAAAATAACAAAATATTTTCAAATTTCAAAATTCGACAATTTCAATCCCCCTTACAAATAACAGAACATGTAAGAGAGATAAAGTTAGGAGAATATTAGGAAACAAAATTGGTACCTTTGCTTTGATGAAATTAGAGACTCCAGATTGAAGAAAGATTCCACTTCATCTCTGCAGAGAAAGAAATTGAATGTTTTACATCCAAAAGAGACGAATTTAAACAAACCCATTACTAAAAATATCTAATAAAATAGTCACATATCAGAATTTGAATGATTTAATTCAAAAATAGACGGATTGAAAAAAATCTATTATCGAAAAAAATTAAAAAAAGAATAGTCACATATTAAAACCTGATTTCCTTAGCCCTAATTTGGAATCCAAATCTAGAACCAAATTGAAAAAATTGAAAGCATATAACAGAACTAATTTACCTTAAAAAAATCAAAGAAAGAATAGAACCCATCGGAGGCGTTGTTTGTGGGCAGAGGGGACTTTTTTCGTTCTTGACGCTGAAGTCGGTATCATCTTCCTTCTTCTAATTCTTGCTCTGGTAAAATCAAAATGGCGAATGAACTCTGATCTTAATGAGAGAAACAGAGAGGCGTTCTGTCAGAAACAGAGAGGCGTTCTCTTCTTTCTCCGTGTCCCAGGATCGTCTCTCTCTTTTTCTGTTTCTTTCTCCGTGTCTCTATCGCCTTTCTCTTGATTTCATCGCCTCTCTATTTCTATCCTGGTGTACATCTAATTTTAAGTTTTTAACCGGTTAATTTTCCTATTTATAATGAGAGGCTTTTATATGGTGTTGCAGCGATACTAAACAATGTAATTTATCGCTTTTAACTTAAACGTGGCAGCATTTTAAGGGGTCTTTTTTTCCTAGCGTGGCAGCACCTCCTTAAAGGCTTCTGTTATTATATATTGATGGGATAGTAAAAAATTACAACTCATATTCGTCCATATGGATCGTCCGTGATCTTGAGCCAATTATTCTTGTTGGTCGTCTGAGCAATGGGATCGTCCATGGGCAAGGCACATGGACGACTTACTCAGCGACAGAGCATTAGCATCGTCCATGTACATAGCACATGGACGATTCACACAAGTCTGAACAGTAGGGTCGTCCATGGGAAAAGTACATGGACGACTCACATAACACCGTCAGAAAACCAAGTCTTCCATGGACGAAGTCCATGGACGACCACATGACACTCAGAAACTCTCAAGTATAAATTTACTGGAGAGTATGAAAGATTCGAATCTTAAAACCTTGAAACAGTTACTCAACCCGAATTCATCGCCATGGATTCCTCTTAAGTACATAACTTCCATCAACGGTTGTAACTCCTATAGCCGTTGGGGAAGTTATGTCTGAACTCAAGAGAATTTCCTCAAATCTTGGGGAAGTTACCAAGCCAATAACCGCTCCAAGGTCCTCTATATAAAGGACCAGTCTGAATCAAAATGAGGCAAGTATTTTCTGAGACTTTCTTTCTAAAAGTTGAAAACTCTTTTCTAGGAAGAAACTAACTTAGCCATCGGAGGGTGTTTGGCCGGTCTACACCGGTCCCCTTTGATCGTCTAAAGAAAGCGATAAATCATGTTATTCAAGCAAAAATAGCAAGATAAATGCTAGAAAAAGATTTAGAACATTAGGGATGTGGATGGTAGCTAAAAAGCTTCATCCACACCTCTAAACCCCAAATCCCAAGTGTAGAACGAAGGAAAAGAAGATTGGGTACAAGAACAATACCTTGTGCTTTTGGTGAAGAGAGAAGAATCAAGAGAAGCTTTGATGTGTTTTTTTTAATGTTTTTTATGTGTATTTTGGTGTTTGGAAAAGAGAAAAAGTGTAGAAAAACTAGGCAGAGAGCAAAACTCAGAAAAATGTGATCCCCCCTCGGTCTAAAGGGTGCCTAGGGTTTTTTATAGCCCCAACACGAATTTCGAGGCAGTGGCCCTTGTATGGCTACCAGCCTCAAACCTCCTCTGATCGGGTTGATCTTGACATGTCTGTAAAGGTCTTGACTTCCTATTTCTGAAAAGGTATGGATCTTGAAAATCCAACGGTCGGATCAAAAGTTATGGTTCTCGGAAGTTAGTGGTGCATCAATTGGTGCGTTATCCCGATTTTCGTGACATCTCGACCATTCTAACTCCGATTTTGACCCATGAATAGTCATTGGAATGAGAATTTGATAATCTTCGCAATGGCATTGGTGACAACCCATGCTGATGGTCGGATCAAAATTAGGGTTTTTGGGTCCACCCAAGATCAACTTCAGGTCAAACTTGGTCAAACCTAGTCAAAGTAGCCAAAAATCTCTAAGAAGCTCAGGTTTGATGTAAAACTATGAAAAGTGTTCTTTTGTGAGGGTTTTGACCTTATTTGACCTTCGGTCAAACCTAGGGTTAACTAAGGGCATTTTAGTCATTTTAGCTGAAAGAGGCACTTCAGGTGCTCCGATGCCCGAACGGGTTAAGCCGCATCATTCTGGATGTTCTCACAACCCCATGGAGAGAAAATAATATTTTGGAATTTTTCAAGGTTCGGCACGCAAATCGAAGGCAGACAAAATACGGTATCAACAAGTATAAAGCAGATAAGTACAATAGACATGGCAAGCATAGCATATGGCAGGAGACATGATAAGCCATAAGATAAACAAACAAATAAGAAAGCAAGCAGGCAAACAGGCAAGCAAGCAAACAATAAAGAAGACAAACAAGCAAAAAGGCAAACAAAAGGTGGTGTCTGTGGGGGACAAATGTAGGTTTGGATCGGATGTCCATAGTTTCATTGTGTTGAAGTATGGATGACACACTAGCAAGCAAGACTCATACATGGACATGTAAGCAAGCGTGTAAAGATGCATAGAAAGCCAACGGGTGGCACAAACAAGCATGGCAAGCATAACATCGCACAGAGCAGAAAGGGAAAGGGTATGCACGGAGCGACCGGCATCACGAATATGCGTCCCAAGCAGTTACATCCAAACAAGGCCTCATAGGTGTTGGATGTAACCAAACAAGATCAAACCCACGGAGGGCGCCAAGCATGGTAAAACCTAGAACTAGAGAGGCTAACATAGAGCATAAAGCATAGAAGCAAGCAAGCATAGACATGCAAATAGGGGTGATCCAAACCCTTTTATGTGGGCCTTGGTGTACGGACGATGACAAAGACCATAGTGTCTAGATCTGGTTAGAACCAATAGGCCAAAATGTAAGAAAATGCGATAAAAGGAACAAAATGGCTACAATAGCACATGGCATTGATGGAAATATGAGAGTACGCAGTGGAAAAAATTAACGGATCTACTTCATTCGCAATTGATAACATGCACTATGTAAATTTCAGAATACAAGAACAAGAGAGTGTACCTTGGTGTGTTGAATTTCAAAACAAAGATTGTAAGCACTTGGGAATACTTCTAATCTTCACTCCAATTCCACTAACGCCCAAGATGTGTGGTCTCTCAATCAGTTATATGAAATGTTCAAGAGAAAATTCAAGAGTGTCCAACACTCACATACACCATTTCATGTAAATTGTTCTATTAAAAATTCTGTATGTTTCTCTTCTTATAACTGATTATCTCATTGGGCTAGCCTTTTGGGCCTTTCCAATTGGGCTCTAGTATGTGGTTTGGAGTGGGACCAAAAGGGACCAATAAGATACTAGCTCCAATGGGCCTTGGGCTTTTCTGTCAACTCTTGACAAGTCCAAAGTTACCATTAACTAGATTTAATACCACTATATAAATATAGTTGCACTCTAGGCCTTATCTATAAATTATATCCCAAGACTTTATTGTACATGCAACCCTTTCATAAAATATTCGTAGTAATAGAAAGTCATGAATGTAGACTACCACTTTGTAGATTACTACATCTTAATCCTTAAGTACCCGGTTTAATCCTTTTAAGTTATTCACCATATATTTATGAAATCCAATTTCATAAATATATACTTTAGTCTTATTAAAGTGGTTAGGCCTAACTCTCTGAATAACAAACTCATTAAACTTATCTCAAGGGAATATTTTGTATCTCCGCTAAGAGACTATGAATTCCATCTTGAGAATATATGTTCCATCAACACTAAATGTGGCTGCCCAACATACTGAGGTTTTGACCGTTACTTTAGATCTCACTCCTGATATATCAAAGCAACCTACACCTCATGATCAGGTCCATTATTCTCTCAGGATTAAGAGTTCATGCAAATATAAATCGTGAGATTTATTATTCATTTGACAGTCGTTAGGAGAATAATAAATCTCACAGCGGTCCAGTTCAATATGTCTTAACTCTTAAAACATATCAACATATCAACTAGAAGTCTCCACTTCCATGATCAAGACAAATCATCGTAATTAAAATGTTATAGTCTTCGCAGATGAAACGCCCAATTTCATCACCGACTACGAACTACAATTCTGAGTTTACAAAGAACTTGTGACTTATATCTTCTGTGACTAAATCACATAAATCACATACTATGCATCTCATGGACTATATGATAATGTCCGAATATTCATGTTACCATTATTTCAGATAATAAAAAACAACTTTATTAAATACAATATTAAGTCATACATAATGTCATACTTAATATTATACATAGCATCATACAATAGGATTTAAGGGCACTTATCCTAACAAGCATGACAAACAAGGTCTAGGCCCAAGCACATAAACATGGCATAGAGCATTTAAGCACATAGATCTAACATAGGAGATGGCACAAGGCATATAGCAAGGAAGATCCAAACACCAAAGCACACAGAGGCGTAGATCTAAACATATAAGCATGTACATGTACATCTAAGCATGTGGATATGGTCATAAAGACATGGAAGAACACAAATCCGAGCATGGATATAGGCATAGAAGCATAGGACATGCATACAAACATGTAGATCTAAGCAAGGCATAACCATAGACATGATATCAAGCATGTGAGCATGTAGAGCCAAACATCAACACATAAGAAAGAAGGACCTAAACATGGCATAAAGCATAAAGCATGAAGAAAATGCAACTAGCACATGAACAATCATGGAAGCATATGGAAATAAACCAAAAACATGCTAGAACCAAAATAAAGCAAAGCGCATGCTAGATAAGGCAATAAATCATGTTATTAAGGCAAGAGAAAGCAAGATAAAAGCTAGATGAAGCTTTAAAGAAAAAAGGGTATGGATAGTAGCTAAAAAGCTACATCCATACCCCCTTAAACCTCAAATCCAAGGTATGGAACCAAGGAGAGGAAGATGGAGGGTATGAACACTACCTCGTATTTTTGGTGAAGAGAAGAATCAAGAGGCTTTGATGTGTTTTTTGTGTTTGGAAGAGAGGAGAAAAGCTCAAAATTCATCCTAGAAGAGAGCAAGCAGCCAGGAAGTCTCTTTTTTTTTTTGGTCTGGAGGTGCCTGGGGCCTTTTATAGCCCCGGCACGATTTACAAGGCGGCAGCCCTTGTAGGGTCGCCACCTTCAAATGGTCCTAGATGGGCTTGATCTTCACACCTCTGGAAATATCTTGACTTCCAGTTTCTAAAAAGGTATGGAACTTGAAAATCCAACGGTCGGATCAAAAGTTATGGCTCCGGGAAGTTAGTAGTGCATCGATCGGTGCGTTAACCCGGTTTTCATGATATCTCGGCCGTTCTAACTCTGATTTTGACCCATGAATAGTCGTTGGACTTATAATTTGATAATCTTTGTAATGGTGTTGATTTCAACCCGTTCTGACAGCCGGATCAAAATTAGGGTTTCTGGGACTCGCCTAGAGTCAAACTTGGTTAAAGTTGCCAAAAATCTCCAAAAAGCTCGGGTTTGATTTAAAAGTATGAAAGGTGTTGTTTTGAGGGGATTTTGACTTTGTTTGACTTTAGTCAACCCAGGGTTGACTAGGGGCATTTTGGTCATTTTAGTTGAAAAGGGCACTTTGGGTGCTCCGGTGTCCGAACGGGTTGCACCACGTCATCGTAGATGTTCTCGCGGCCCGATGGAGAGAAAATAATATTTTTTATTTTTCGGGGTCCGGCACACAAATCGACGGTAGACAAAATACGATATCAATAAGGGTGTCATATAAAGGAACATGGCTAACATAAAAGGACTTAGTCCATTGGTTTGTACTCATAGGATTTATTTAAAGGACAATGACAAACCATCTAGGGAGACTAAACAAATTTTGGAAAAGACAGTTAACCCAAATCGTAAAGATTGGTCTTTGAGGTTGAATGATGCATTTTGGGCGTATCGCATTGCCTATAAAAATATTCTTGTTATGTCTCCCTATAGACTTGTTTGTGGTAAAGCTTGTCACTTGCCTGTGGAATTGGAACATAAGTCATATTGGCTAATAAAGATGTTTAACTTTAACTTAGACAATGCTAGTTCATTGAGAAAATTGCAATTGAATGAGTTGGAAGAAATTCGGCGTGATGCATATGAGAATTCTAGGATTTCTAAAGAAAGAATGAAGGTTTTTCATGAAAAACAAATTTTAAGGAAATCTTTTGAACCATCTTAAAAAAGTTCTTTTGTATAATTCTAGGTTACATTTGTTCCCCAGAAAATTGAGATCTAGATGGACTGGACCTTTCATTGTTAAAAATGTTTTCCCCCATGGTGCCATTGAAATTGAAAATCCTAAGAATGGTAACATATTTAAGGTGAATGGACAATGTCTTAAGCCATTTCTTGAGAATTTTTCACAAGAGGAGGAATCCATTAATTTGGAGGATCCCATTTATCAAGACTTGCCAAGCAATTAGCATTAGTGTTTGTGTCATATTGTAGATTTTTTTTTTTTCCTTTTTATTATTATTTTTATTTTGTTTTCTAACCCCTTTTGCAGGTGTTTAAGTTTTTTTTTTGTTCATTTATGTTCATCTCTTCAAGGTACTCTTTGTAATCTCTACTCTTTATTATTTTCCCTTGTTATCATTGAGGACAATGTAAATTTTAGGTTGGGGGGAGGTACTTGAGATGATTTGCATTTGGTTTTATTTTATATTAAAAAAAAATTTGGGGTTGTTTTTAGTGATTTTTGTTTTTGTTTTTAGTCCAATTTTCAACCAAAAAAAAAATGTTGCTTTAGCAAGAGTTTTAAGTTAAAGTACTTTATACTACTTCTATCTAAAGAATTCCACTGTCTTTCATGCTCAACTATTATGCACATGCACTTTAGCCACATGAACATGTTTCTTGGTTGAGAGAGAGATGACTTTGAAAATCTTGAAAATAAAATGTAGAGACTATAACCCAAGTGAGTTCTCGAGCCATTCATTTTTTTCGAGGGTTATTTTCTTTTGATCTTATTTTCATTTGGAAGCACATAAATTTGTTGTTGCTGTTGGAAAAACATAGTTTGTATCACATACAAAACATACGCAGCGAAAAAAATAACAGATCTACTTCATTCGCAATTGATAACATGTACTATGTAAATTTCAGAATTTAAGAACAAGAGAGCCTACCTTGGTACGGTGAAATTCAAAACCAAAGATTAGAAATGTTAGGTTCTAATACTTTAGGAACTAAATGTATTAGAACTTCACTTTGTATATGTTGGCAAACCATGATCAAAACAATGAGTCTAGGTTTAGGCTTGCTCAAAGTTTATTTGTTATAGTTTGAATCAAGCTGAATGCAAAAACTTACTGTGCAATATTGCAAAGCTCGCTCGATCGATCGAAAGTAAGGCTCGACCGATCGAGAATCGTATCTGCAAAATTTGAATTAAGCCCAAACAGCAGTTCAAGCCCATTAAGGATTAGGGTTTCTGTTGGGAAATTTAGACCCCGGTTGATAGAATTAACAAGTTTTAAACCCAAGTTGTTAATTAGATTTATTATGAATAAAAAGTGGTAATGTCATCATTAAAGGTTTGGTTGTCAAGCCAATTTGATATGAAGGACTTGGGTGAGGCTAACTTTATTCTAGGGATCAAGCTTTGGCGATATCGCAAGAATAAGATGTTGGGCTTATCACAAGCTGTATATATAGATAAGGTTGTAGAACGGTTTAGCATGCAAAACTCCAAGAAAGGGTTGCTTCCTTTCAGACATGGAGTTCCTCTGTTTGATGACCAAAGGCCTAAGACCTGAGAGGAAGAAAATATAATGAGACAAGTTCCTTATGCCTCTGTAGTAGGAAGTCTCATGTATGCCACGACCAGATATCTGTTATTCAGTTGGCATGGTCAGCCAATATCAATCAAATCCAGGACCAAAACATTGGCAAGCTATAAAGCATATTCTCAAGTATCTACGGAGAACAAGAGATTATATGCTTGTTTACCGGTGTGAGGATTTGATTCCCATTGACTATACAGATTCAGATTTTCAATCGGATCTAGATTTCAAATCGGATCTAGATTTCAGAAAGTCCGCTTCAGGATGTGTATTCACCTTGGGAGGTGGAGCCATAAGTTGGAGGAGTGTTAAACAATCTTGTATTGCGGACTCCACCATGGAAGCTGAGTATGTTGCTGCTTGTGAAGCAGCAAAGGAAGCTGTTTGGCTCAAGAAATTCCTTTCTAATCTTGGTGTTGTGAGAATGGAGCAAGTTTCTATCACATTGTTTTGCGACAATAGTGGAGCGGTTGCACAATCCAAAGTTCCAACAAATCACAAGAAAGGAAAGCACATTGAGAGAAAGTACCACATCATTCGAGACATTGTTGCTCGTGGAGATGTAGTGGTTGCAAAGATTGAAAGTGCAAATAATCTAGCAGATCCCTTTACCAAAGCCTTGCCTCAAAGGACTTTCAAGTCACATTTGGAGGGAATGGGAGTTAGATTAGTGCACAATAGTCTTTAGGGCAAGTGGGTGATTGTTAGGATTAGTGCCCTTAAATCCTATTGTATGACGTTATGTATGACTTAATGTATGACTTAATGTTGTGATTAATAAAGTTGTTTTATTATTATCTGAAATAATGGTAACATGAATATTCGGACATTATCATATAGTCCATGAGATGCATAGTATGTGACTTAGTCACAGAAGATATAAGTCACAAATTCTTTGTAAACTTAGAATTTTAGTTCATAGTCTGTGATGAAATTGGGCATTTCATCTACGAAGACTATAACATATCAACTAAGATGATTTGTCTTGATCATGGAATAACATAAAGGATTAAACCGGGTACTCAAGGATTAAGATGTAGTAATCTTCAAAGTGGCAGTTTACATTCATGACTTTGTATTACTACGAATATTTTAATGAAGGGGTTGCATGTATAATCAAGTCTTGGGATATAATTTATAGATAAGGCCTAGAGTGCAACTATATTTATATAGTGGTATTAAATATAGTTAATGGTAACTTTGGACTTGTCAAGAGTTGACAGAAAAGCCCAAGGCCCATTGGAGCTAGTGTCTTATTGGTCCCTTTTGGTCCCACTCCAAGCCACATACTAAAGCCCAATTGGAATGGCCCAAAAGGCTAGCCCAATTAGATAATCAGTTGTATATAAGGAAAGAAACATATAGAATTTCATTAAGGCTTTTTCATGAGACTTTTCATTAATTCTTTTCATGAGAGTTCTCATAAGGAATGAAATGGTCTTTATGTGAGGGGTAGACACTCTTCTATTCTCTCCTTGGAAACTGATTGAGAGACCACACATCTTGGGCATCAAGTGGAATTGGAGTGAAGATTAAAAGTCTTTCCAAGAACTTCTGATCTTTGGTTTTGAATTTCACCGCACCAAGGTACGCTTTCTTGTTCTTAAATTATGAAATTTACATAGTACATGTTATCAATTGCGAATGAAGTAGACCCGTTAATTTTTCCGCTGTGTATGTTTTGTATGCGATACAAACATGCAATTTTCCAACAAATGGTATCAGAGCGGTCTTCATTTCGAATCTATATAACATGTTTTGTGAGTTTTGGAATTAGAGATAATAGTTTCATGATGTTAGAAGATTATATAGGTATTTATTTTTCTGCATGGTTATTGAAACTATGGTTTGATGAAAATTGATTTTGATGTTATGATGTTGTTTAAATCTGAATTCAAGTATGTTGAATTGAAGTTTAAGGCTATAACATCAATGGAATTCAGGTTTGACATCAAATTCTGTCTATTATGTTCATATGGTAGTTATTTGTTCATAAAAAAATCGTTTAAAACTGTTTACAATTGCTCTGGAAAAACTGAAAACACGGGTTTTTTGCGGGTTAGCTTCCCGCGAAGTTACTCGCGAAAAATGATTCTGAAGACAAAAACTTTTCGCAGGTAAGCTTTACTTGAGAAACAGTCGCGAGACAGTAGTGAAAGTTTCTATCTGATTTTATGTGTTTTCAATTTTTTGCTTAACTCGTTTTCGCGGGAAGCGCTTAGTTGCGAGATACCCGTGAGACAGTAGCGAAAGTTTCTGTCTGAATTTTGTGTTTTCACTATTTTTCCTTATGCCTTTTTCACGGGAAGAGCTTAGTCGCGAGATTCTCGTGAAAATGCATTTGAAGGGAATTTTGAATATTTTCTAAATGTTTTCAAATGTATAAGGTGTAAGGCAATGTGTGATGTGATTACACAAGATTCTAACTAAAAGACCTAATGAGATCAAAGATGGTAGTTAAATAGAACTCTTAGTCCTAAATTGTTTTTTGATTAAAAGTCCTTAATTTATTTTAATTAGAGGTTTTTAATGAGATTAAAATTCTAATTAATGTTATATATTTTCTAATGAGATTAGAATACTTTATCTAGTAAATTAAGGATAGAGTTCTATAAAACTAATTTTTGATCCATTAGTGTTTAAGGAATCCTAAATAGTTTAGGACTTCCATTTTAGTTAGTGATTCTAATAAGATTAGAGTCTTCAATAAGTGCAAGGTTATTAGTTGTGATGGGATCACAATTATTTAAGAAAAACCCAAATAATGAGTGGGAGTAATGAAATAACCCTTTTGTTAAGTTTATTGTAATGTGAATAGATACCTTGTCTTGACTTCGAGTCTTGCATTCCATAAGGAGGGTATTTACTTCACGAATTACAAGATTAAACTTCTTTGTGATTGCGCGAATGTTCGTTACGCTTTTGTGACGTGACTTAGTTACATCATATTGAATTTAAACAATTAAACACATTTAATGTGTAGGGTTAAAATTGTGATTAGATCACAATAATTTCAAGATAATCCACTTGTTTTAAAATTTCTAGTGGGAGAGAGATACAAGGGTTGGATCTCACGGCCTCCATTATCGGTTCATAGTAGTGTGGGTATGCACCTCGTCTTGGCGTATATGCCTCGTGATCCCAAAGGAGGGTGTTAGTCACAGATAGCATCCCAAAAAAAAAGCCACAGCTGCCAGACTTTGTTGAATAACACAACTATTGTCATAGGTATGAATGTATAATGATTATTTTAAAGTGATTTCATTCATTCTCTATTTGTCGTTCCAGACTATGTTGTCTCACACTTTTTTTTTCCTTTTTAACTTTACTTAACTAGAACTATTTTATTCTATTGCATCTATATTTGATTGTTGAAGTTAAAAAATTTGGTGGGTGTAGTGGTTTGTTGTCACTATTTCTCTCACTTCGCATTGATGCTTTCAATTTCAGTTTTTCTTGACCTTATGGAAGATAACATCACTATATGGAAGTAGCAGTACTGACTTGCTCTAATTTTTTGAATAGGCTCTTAAAGTAAGATTTATTGCTTATAACTAATCGTGAAAGTATTAAAAGAAACACTTCATTTTATTTTGCGGGGAAATGCTAGAAGGCTCATTGACAAACGTTTTGATGGGAAAACAAAATGTATTATTAGTGACTAAGAATTTTTACAGGTTTAAGAGTGATTATGGAGCAGCAAACACTATTGTATTAGTTGTTACTGCTAAATGTTTTTATGTTAGTTGTACACTTGATCTCCCATTGATTGAATAAAACCACTTTTTCATATATCAACTTTTGTAATTAGAGATGTTTGGATTAGGAGATGCTGTAACTTTGCTACCCATGAAGCTGCTAGTTTTTCTATGATAAAGATGTTTGGATGTGTTTCAATGAGTTTTAAGAAGAAAAAAAATGTTTCCATTCAACCTAAAAAAATTTCCATTCATTTCTATCCAAGCTATAAGCCAATATTAGGCTCTTCCAAAGTAACACCACAGTTATTAAGTGTAATTTGGAGGAAGCTTGAGGGGCAAATTGGTAATTTACTCACAAGATATTTTTGGGACAAATTGGTAATTAAGCTTTTCAACTTAAGTCAACCCCCCCCCCCTCCTTTTCTTCCTCATTTTCACGTTGATATCTCTCTCCCTCTTGACCGGCTGCCCCTTCTCTCTATTTCTCTATCCTTCTATCTCACCCACCCACCGAAACACACACAAACGCACTCTAGCTCCCATCTCCTTCATCATTTCTTTCCCCTCTCTAGTCGAAATCTCCCTATTAGGGAGGATTATGTCTCCATTGATTCTCCTAGTAGAGCCAAAACTCCATGAGATTTTGAAGTGCAAGAGACCCAAGGTAAAAATCTAAGTTTTCTCTCAATTTCTTCTATGAAATCCCTTGGGTTTTGTTAGTTTATGATGTTTATGGTATATACTTGATGGGTTTGGTGAGTATTGGAAGTTTAGAGGGTTATGAGGATTTGGGCAACAAGAGTTTTTATTAAATCCGAAAATTTCAAACTATTTAGGAGTGTTTGCTTTGATGGGGTGTTTTGGTTGTCTATTTTTACTAGTGGGTATTTGAGGTTTGGTTTGCTAGATCAACTATATGGGTCTTGTAGTTGCATATTTTGATGTGAGTTGATTTTAAAGTGTGTTTCCTTTGCATTTGAGTGACTTTGACATATGTGAATGTGGGCATTTGCTTGTCGCATGCCAAGTGTTCGATAAATTGCCTATATGAGTTATGGGATTGAATTTCTTAACTTGTGTTGTGATGATTGTTATATGAGGTTATGGGTTGTAATCCTAGTTGTTTATAAGTGCTAACTCATGTAGCTCTAAGGTTTAACCAAGTCTCGAAGCTTTTGGCATAGTGTTAAAATTATAGTATTTTTCTTTTGGGACTCTAAATCTTTCCCTGACAGATTTGAGTAAGCTGCACTATGTCATTTTTTTATAAATTATAGAAAAATTATTTTGTGCCAAATTTTTTATGGTACATACTACACATATAAGAGCTTATCCCTATTTAATTTCAAGTTGATCGGATAATATTTCATGGACCAAACGGTTTTTACAAAAGGGCTGACCTGCTGTGTAGTGAATCTGAAAGTATGACGAGTATGTTGGGATTTTGTGGAATTTACTTGAAACCTTTGTTGAGTGGGTTGGCTTGTAAATTCTTACATTTTCTTCGACATGTGTTTTACTTAGTTAACTTTAATAATGGTTTGGTTTAATCTCTTGCAATAGTGCATTAAAATGCTTTGGTTGTGTTATGGTCCTTTGGATCACTTGTATGCTTGTTTGATGTCCCTTAGGAATAGGTGCTTTGGGATAGTCAAGTTAGGCTTTAGGCCCTCGATTTGATTTTAGGGGACCATTTTTTATTTATGGAGACAAGTTTGAAGGTACTTTGTGATAGGCCTTGTTATTTGTAAAGTTGTAATTTACACACATTATATATACCCCCATTACACACATATGTTGAGGAGTGCTTCTGAGAGAAAACCCTAGCCATAAACCTTGAGAGTTAGAGATTATTATACCCATAATTCTCTACACAATTACTTGTGGATTTTCCTCAACTCCTACCTCTCCATTTCCATACCATTGAGAGATTGATAGCCCAAACACTTACCACACCATTTCAGAGTGTCAATTGAGGTTTTGGTATTGCTGGGAAGCATTGGAAGAAGCCAGGCTTTGACGGATACAATCGGGCGTATTGCGAGATCCAGAGAGCTAGACAAGACACGGTTCCGAGAAGCCTTGTTGGAGTAGGAGCTTGGAGGGCTTAGGTGCATTGGGTAGACTAGGCTTGGAGGGTCTTTTGGTATTCGTGTATCCCAACTGATTCTCTAGTGGATCGATTACCGCTTGGAGGGCGGCGGAGAGGTTTTACGCCGAGTACTTCGGTTTCCTCTTCAATAACACATTGGCATGTTATCTTGTGTTCGCATTCTTCTTCCCTACTCATTTACCTTTCATTTTACTGCTGTGTTATAATGATTATGGGTTAGAGTAGCTTATTTTTTTGTACGCTCACATTCACTCTTTTCCGCACTTTGTATAAGTTAGAGTAAAATCAATCGAGTCGTAATCTTTAATTTTGGGGTCTAAACAGCTCTTGTGTTTTAACACATTTTCGAGCTTTCATTATTGATAGGCTTGATCATTGTGTTTCTATGTTTCGAGATTCTTGGTGATGGACCTAGTAATTGGATTGCTTGCTTAGGTGGCGGTGCCCGATTGAGGTAGAATTGGTTGGCCTCCCGAGGTAAGTAGCTTTTAATGGAATTTTTGGAAAATAACCATGTTGCATAAACGTTATTTTTGGGTTAAACACATTTTGGAAAATTATTTGTGGAACTGTATCTTTCTAAAAACTATTGTGTTGTAACCTTAATGTATATGACTATTTATGAAAAGTGCATCATGTTTAATATTTCATATGGGGAAATGCATGAATATTTGGCATGGGAAAGAAAAGCATCTTTGATTAAATTCTTGAGAATGGATTTTATGGATTTATTGCATTATTTGCAAACTTTAAAGATGATTTGATAATTGGGAGAGTTGATACAAAATCTTTTGACAAGAAATGAGTTTGAAGGCTTTGAGAAGCTTGTGAATATCTTAGGATATTAAAAGGTTTTGTGAAACCACTTGGAAATGAACTGTGTTTTGAATTCATGTAATTTGTGAGCTCTTTAAAAACTACCCTTGTGTCGTGACGTGTGATTACCTAGCTAGATACTATAGTCTGTGTGACATTGGTATCTTAGCACCCATCTTTGTGACGGCATATGAGTTCCATCTTTGTGACGGCGATGAGTTCCGTCTTTGTGACGGCGTATTAGTTCCATCTTTGTGACGGTGTTGAGTTCCGTCTTTGTGACGGTGTTGAGTTTCATCTTTGTGACAGCAGATTAGTTCCGGCTGTGTGTCGGCGATGAGTTCTGTCTTTGTGATGGCAGATGAGTTCCGTCTTTGTGACGGCGTTGTCACGTGGCCTTGGGTTGGATTTTCTGGTTTGGAACAATGTTGTTATTGCTCACAGTGTATAGTATGTAGTTTCATGTTGAAATATTTTAAGAAAGCTTTGTGTTACATAGTTTTAATCATTCTTGTCATTTTACCAATGGAAATGGATTTGCTGGATTTTCATTGAAATTCTCAAAGTATGACATGTTTTGTAAAATGTCCATTATCATGAGACTTGCATTTCCCCCACCCCCATTAATTATGCTACTTATTGGGTTTTAGCTGATTCCACTCTCCAACAGTTTTACAGATAAATTAGCTATACGTCGAGCACAGAGCTTAGTTATTGGTGGTGATTGTAGTACTATGCTAAGTGGGAGATTTGTGCCATAAATTGTTGGTGCTCAGTTTACTAAATTATTTGAGGCCATAGCTATTTCTAATGGAGGTTGGGCTCTTGAGGTTTGTTAGCCTTGGGCATGATAGGCCTAGATTCTGTTGAGATTACGTATCTTAGAGAGGATCGTGATTTTGTGTTTATTTGTTTGGAGCTTTGGATTTTCATGTATATTTTGAGACACATGATTTGCAGTTTGTATTGTTTGTAAGTGTGATTATAGAGCTCTGACTCATATTGTGGAGAGATCAATATATTTATTTATTTTTATCAAATGGAAAGAAAAATAAAATCACTACAATACCTCTTGAAGGCTCAGTCTTTCATGCTTTGGATCCTTTTGGGTTTGGGGCGTGACATCCAAGCCTCCTCAAATTTTTCCATGCTAGGTGACTCACGTATGCATCTCTTCAACTCACGTTTGAATATTGACTTTTTATAATATATATGGGAAATTTTCTTTGGAAATTTCTTCTTAATATGCCAAAGACAAAGATGATGACAAAGTTCTTGGGAATACCTTTGCAATAGCTACACCCATGGCTAAATCTTGATCCGTAATAATAGATATTGTTTCTTCCCCCACATTGCTTGAAGCCAAGTTTCAAACAACCACACAAAAGTTTGTTCTGTCTCATCTTGCAACAATGCACAACCATATAAAATTGATTCAAAATGATGGTTTAACCCCTTAAAAGGAGCAAATGGCATATCATGCTTATTTGTTTTATAAGTCGTGTCAAATGTCACTACATCCCCAAAGTACTGATAAGCCATTCTTGGTCGCGCATCCATCAAAAAAATATATATATTAACAATATGGCCAACATCATCACAATGAATTGCATAAAAGAAATTGGAGTTTTGAGCCTATTGTTTTTTTGCAATAATTAAGGATAACTGAGGCATCTCCTGTTAGGATATGTGCCCTTTAAATCCTATTGTATGATGCTATGTATGACATTATGTTATGATTAATAAAGTTGTTTTATTATTATCTAAAATAATGGTAACATGAATATTTGAACATTATCATATAGTCCATGAGATGCATAGTATGTGATTTAGTCATAGAAAATATAAATCACAAGTTCTTTGTAAACTCAGAATTTTAGATCGTAGTCGGTGACGAAATTGGGCATTTCATCTGCGAAGACTATAACATATCAACTAAGATGATTTATCTTGATCATGGAAGTGGAGAATTCTAGTTGATATGTTGATATGTCTTAAGTGTTAAAACATATTGAACTGGACCGCTGTGAGATTTATTATTCTACTAATGATTGTCAAATGAGTAATAAATCTCATGACTTCTATTTACATCAACTCTCAATCCTGAGAGAATAATGAACCTGATCATGAAGTGTAGGTTGTTTTGATATATCAAGAGTGAGATCTAAGGTCCGTTTGGGTAGTGCGGCTGCGTCCGCGATTTGGGCGTTTTTTTTTTTAAGTCCAGCGCGTTATGCACTGTTCATTGGCCATGAACAGTGATTTTAGGCTAATGAACAGTGCTGAATAGTAATAAACAGTAAAAAAAAAAAAAAAAATTTTGTTTTCAGTTTTCAGTTTTCAGCAAAATAAGCTGTATCCAAACGCATACCTAAAGTCACGATCAAAACCTCAGTATGTTGGGCAGCCACATTTAGTTTTGAAGGAACATATATTCTCAAGATGAAATTCATAATCTCTTAACGGAGATATAAATATTCATTTGAGATAAGTTTAATAGGTTTGGTTATTCAGAGTGTTAGGCCTAGCCACTTTAGAATAATTTAAAGGATTAAACCAGGTACTCAAGAATTAAGATGTAATAATCTTCAAAGTGGCAGTCAACATTCATGACTTTGTATTACTATGAATATTTTAATGAAGGGATTGTATGTATAATAAAGTCTTGAGATATAATTTATTAATAAGGCCTAGAGTGCAATTATATTTATATAGTGGTATTAAATATAATTATTGGTAATTTTGGGCATGTTAAGAGTTGGTAGAAAGGCTCAAAACCCATTGGAGCTAGTGTCTTATTTGTTCTCTTTTGGTCCCACTCCAAGCCACATACTAAATCCCAATTGGAATGGCCCAAAAGGCTAGTCCAATTAGATAATCAGTTATATTTAAGGAGAGAAACATACAGAATTTTATAAGAGAATGAAATAGTGTATATGTGAGTGTAAGCCACTCTCTTATTCTCCCTTAAACACATACATATAAACTGATTGAGAGACCACACTTCTTGGGCATAAGTGGAATTGGAGTGAAGATTAAAAGTGTTCCCAAGTACATCTAATCTTTGGTTTTTGAATTTCACCGCACCAAGGTACACTCTCTTGTTCTTAAATTCTGAAATTTACATAGTACATGTTATCAATTGCGAATGAAGTAGATCCATTAATTTTCCGCTGCGTATGTTTTGTATGCGATACAAACCATGTTTTTCCAACAATTAGTATCGGAGCGGTCTTCAATTTCGAATTTGTATAACATGTTTTGTGAGTTTTGGAATTAAAGATAGTAATTTCATGATGTTAGGAGATTCTACAATTAATTTTCTGTAGGTTGTTGAAATTACTATTTGATAAAAACTGAAATTGATGTTATGATGTTGTTTAAGTTTGATATTAAGTATGTTAAATTAAACTTTAAGGCTATAGCATCAATGAAATTCAGTTTTGATCTTAATCTCATTCTGATGTGATCAAGAAACTATGTTTTGTTCAAGTGAAACGTCAAAAAAGGGTTACCAGAAAAATTTGAAAAAATTCAATTTCACGAGTTTCGATCGATTGAGAATCACCTTCAATCGATCGAATATTCTTTTTCGATCGATCGAATGGCAATCGAGAATCGATCGAGTCAACCCAAGACTTTGTGATGAATTTCTTCAATTTTTCGACCGATCGAGAATTCCCTTCGATCGATCGAATGTTCCTTTTCGATCGATTGAATAGTAATCGGGAGTCGATCGAGTCATCTAGAAACTTTAAAATGAATTTGTTGAACATTTCGATCGATCGAGAAATACCTTCGATTGATCGAATGAACTGTTTTTTGAATTTTCACTAAGTGTTAAAACATAGATAAAGTGCAAGGCTATGTGTGATGAGATTACACATGTTTTTTAATTAAAAACTTTTCTTTTAAAATATCTAGTGGGAGAGAGATACAAGGGTTGGATCTCACGGCCTCCATTATCGGTTCATAGTAGTGTGGGTAAGCACCTCATCTTGGCGTATATGCCTCGCAATCCCAAAAGAGGGTGTTTTGTTTCATGGTACTACAAGTTTAAACACTATGAGGGAGATGAAATGTGGCTACACATGATTCTAGATAATGGTGTACACTAGACTAAGTGTAATGTTAATCTCCCAAAAGAGTTATGTCATTATTACTTAGAGGTTAAAGTTAATACGACATATTATTAGTGTTTGATAAGAGTTATCATCATAGCACTAATAATGAGAATAGTTCTCAATCAATCATAGTATTTAATGTTCACTCTATGCTGAGGGATATTGAATATGAATTGGGTTGTTGTTACATATTTTATATTATGGTTTTGTTAAGGTTCCATACTATATGTTTATGTGCTAAATTGATAATGTCCAGTTTACTTATTATATTCATATTTATTGTTTTCAGATTTAATCATGGCATCATTTAGCCCACTTATTTCTATTCTTAATCAAAACGAACTGACTGGATGCAACTATGTTGACTGGAAAAGAAATTTGGACATTGTTCTTATTGCTGAAGAGCACAAGTATGTGCTTTGTCAAGCTTGTCCTAACCTTCCATCATTAGATGCTCCTCTTGAAGAAAAACAACAATATGATCGTTGGTATAAATCTAATGAGATGGCCAAATGTTATATCCTAGCATCTATCTCAAATGTTCTACAACAGCAAATATAGGATGTAGAACTAGCTTCAAACATAATGCTAAGTCTGAAGGAGATGTTTGGTGAGTAAGGCCGTTCTGCTAGGCAAGAAATTATGAGACAGATTTATACTACCAAAATGGCTGAAGGTACTTCAGTAAGGGAGCATTGTCTTAGGATGATCTCTCATCTGAATACATTAGAGGTTTTTAGGTGCCGATATTGATGGAGAATCCCAAGCGGATATTATCTCTAGTCACTACTAGAATCATTCAAGCAATTCAGACTTAATTACAACATGAAAAAAAGATTTATACATTGTCTGAATTAATGAATGAATTGGTGGCGGCGGAAGGCATTCTTGGTACATCCAGTGTTGATGCCAATATGGCTGAAACTTCTACTTCTCAACCTAAGTCGAAAGGCAAGGGTAAAAAGAAGAAGAAGAAGGACTTCGCCAAGCAAGATGGTAAACAAATTTCCTTAGGAGTTGCCAACAAGAGAAAGAAGAAAGACTATGCCAAAGGAAAGTGTTTCCATTGTGGCGAGAAAGGTCATTGGAAGAGGAATTGTCCAAAATTTAGAGTTGCCAATAACAAGGGTATGAAAAGTTCATTTCTTCTTGAAATATGTTTAGTACAAAATCCCATGGATTCCTGGTGTGTGGATTCAAGTTGTACTAATTATATTTGCAATACTTTGCAGGGGTTCCAGGAGACTAGAAAGCTAAATGAAGGGGAATTGTTTCTTACTTTGCTGATGGGAGCAGAATTCTAGTTGTAGCTGTTGGAGTGTTTAATTTGTGTTTTAGTTCTAGAGTTTTAATATTGAAAGACTGTTTTTATGTACCAAATGTTCGTAGGAATTTAATTTCTGTAACTTATTTAGGTAAACATGGATATTGTGTTATCCTGAAAGACAATGTTGTAATAAAGAAGGATAAAGTGTTTATCTGTTCTGGAAATATTGTTGATGGTCTTCATATTTTAACTCCTGATAAGCATGAATTATAAAATTCTGAAATAGATAATAACTATCATGTAAAATCATTAAAGAGAAAGTTTCCTTCTACTAATGATGCATATCTTTGGCACTTGTGTTTGGGTCATATTAATTCAAGTAGAATTCAAAGACTGATCAAAGATGGACTTTTAGAGCCATTGGACTTTGATGGATTTCTAGTTTGTGAATCTTGTTTGGAAGGCAAAATGACCAAACGACCTTTTAATGCAAAAGGTAGAAGAGCCCAAGAGTTGCTTGAATTAGTTTATAAGGATGTATGTGGTCCTATGTCAACCCAAGCAAAAGGAGGTTATGAGTACTTCATCACTTTTATGGATGATTACTCAAGATATGGTTATGTGTACCTAATGAGACAGAAGTCCGAAGCCATTGAAAAGTTCAAAGAGTTTAGGGCTGAAGTTGAGAATCAATTGGGTAAACGCATAAGGGCCATTCTATCTGATCGAGGTGACGAATACCTTTTTGGGGATTTCAAGGATTACTTAACTCAAAATAGGATTGTATCCCAATCGATTGCACTTGGAACTCCCCAACAAAATGGTGTAGCAAAAAGAAGGAACATGACTCTTTTAGAAATAGTTAGGTCCATGATGAGTTATTCAACTTTACCAATTTCCTTTTGGGGATATGAACTAAAAACTGCAATGCATATTTTAAATTTAGTTCCATCAAAATCAGTTCCCAACACACCTAAGGAATTGTGGAGTGGGCGCAAGCCTAGTATGAAATATCTTCACATTTGGGGATGTCCAGCACATGTTTTGAAAGGGAAGTCTAATAAGTTGGAAGCAAAAACAGAAGTATGCTTGTTTTTAGGGTATTCAAAGGAAACCATATTTATTCTATAATCATAAAGATAACAAAGTGTTTGTTAGCACCAATGCCAAATTTTTAGAAGATGATTATGTGAATAATTTTAATCCTAGAAGTAAATTTGTCTTGGCTGAATTAGATGAACTTATAATTGAACAACCAATAGATGAAACTAAGGATGATGTGGTTGTATTAGATACACCACAAGATTCTACTAATGAGATGTCTAGTACACAGGTGCCTCATCGTAGTGGGAGGATTGATAGGCCAAGATGTATTGACCCCTTGTGATGAATTAACCAATTAATTAGCCAAGTTAATTAATTAATCCGATTAACATGCAATACGTGTGGTAGTACAAACAAATCACCAACTAAATTAATATGCAATGGAAAATAAAGTTGACACGGTGATTTGTTTATGAATGGGGAAAACCTCTAAGGCCCCACCGGGTGATTTTAAGGTTACCACTCCCAAGAATCTACTATTATCACAACAAGCGGTTACAAGTAAAGGAATCCTAGTACTTTATACCAACCTACAGTTGAACCTTTACCCCAATAGCCAATTGGACTTGTTCTGTAGTGACAATCTCTCCTTTTCAATGCACGGCTCCCAGTACGTGACTAACCAATTGATGCACGGATCTAAGTACGTGACTAACCACCAACTTGAGAAGGATGTTGGCTACAAAGTTCTTCAGTTCATCAACACAATGAAGATCACGAAGCTCCTTGGTTACAAAACTCTACGGCGTACAAACGCAGCAGCTTCTTGAAGAGAAAGATGAACTAGGGCAAATTGTCTCTGGTCACAATATGCTTGTGAAAAACCTTTGCATCAAGTTGCACTCACTTGCATCAGCTATGACGGCCCTTCAAATAATCCTTATATATGTTTAAGGTTGTGAGAAAAGAAAGCCTAAACATGTATACACGGATTGGAGTGAAATTAGATCTGAAAAACTGATTTTCTTAAATCTCGATAGATAGTGTATCTATCGAGTAGCTATCGAGCATCGGGCAAAAGCTGCCTTTTAAACCTCGATAGATGCTATCTGTCGGGCTAGCTGTCGAGTTTTAAAATTCAGCACTTCTTTACTCGAAGTATTAAACACATCCTAGATTTACCCAATTACAAGTAAAGTGCATTTTATCAAAGGATTAGCCAATTCTACATTGACATATGTTCCTAACATGATTCACATATGTCCTAACAAGGATTATAAAGCCACCTGTAATATTTTTAGGTCTGGGAGAAACTTATGAATCTATCTCAGAAGAAGCTGATTCTGATCCTTACACTTATGAAGAGGCAATGAAAGATATAAATGCACATCATTGGATCAAAGTTATGAAATTTGAATTGGATTCAATGTATTCCAATCAAGTTTGGGATCTTATAAAGGTGCCTAACGGCATTAAACTTGTTGGTTGCAAATGAGTTTACAAAAGGAAGAGAGAGATAGATGGAAAGGATGAAACCTTTAAAGCAAGGCTAGTGGCAAAAGGGTATACACAAAAAGAAGGTATTGATTATGAAGAAACCTTTTGACCAGTAGCAATACTTAAATCTATCAGAATTCTCTTATCCATTGCTGCTCATTATGATTATGAGATTTGGCAAATGGATATCAAGACTGCATTTATTAATGTCTATTTTGAAGAAGAAATCTATATAATGCAACCAGAAGGTTTCATAGCAAAGAACCAAGTGCATATGGTATGCAAGTTGAAAATGTCCATTTATGGACTTTAAGCAAGCATCTAGATCATGGAACATCAAATTTGATCAAGCAATCAAGTCATTTGGTTTTGAACAAAATCTAGATGAACCAAGTGTGTACAAAAGACATCGAGATAAAGTAGTAATGTTCCTAGTGCTTTATGTTGATGATATTCTACTAATTGGAAACAATGTAGGGGTAATGTCATCTGTAAAGATTTGGTTGTCAAGCCAATTTGATATGAAGGACTTGGGTGAAGCTAACTTTATTCTAGGGATCAAGCTTTGGTGAGATCGCAAGAATAGAATGTTAGGCTTGTCACAAGCTGGATATATAGATAAGGTTAACAGTTTAGCATGCAAAACTCCAAGAAAGGATTGCTTCCTTTCAGACATGGAGTTCCTCTGTCTGATGACCAAAGGCCTAAAACTCTTGAGGAAGAAAATATGATGAGACAAATTCCCTATGCTTTTGTAGTGGGAAGTCTCATGTATGCCATGCTTTGTACTAGACCAGATATCTGTTATTTAGTTGGCATGGTTAGGCAATATCAATCAAATCCAGGACCAAAACATTGGTAAGCTGTAAAGCATATTCTTAAGTATCTACGGAGAACGAGAGATTATATGTTTGTTTACCTTTGTAAGGAATTGATTCCCATTGGTTATACAGATTCTGATTTTCAATCAGATCTTGATTTTAGAAAGTGTACTTCAGGTTGTGTGTTCACCTTGGGAGGTGGAGCCATAAGTTGGAGGAGTGTTAAGCAATCTTGTATTGTTGACTTCACCATGGAGGTTGAATATATTGTTGCTTGTGAAGCAGTAAAGGAAGCTGTTTAGCTCAAGAAATTCCTTTCTGATCTTAGTGTTGTGAGAATGGAGCAAGTTCCTATCACATTGTTTTGCAACAATGGTGGAGCGGTTGCACAATCCAAAGATCCAAGGAATTACAAAAAAGGAAAGTACATTGAAAGAAAGTACTACATCATTCGAGACATTGTTGCTCGAGGAGATGTAGTAGTAGCAAAGATTGATAGTGCAAATAATCTAGCAAATCCTTTTACCAAAGCCTTGCCACAAAGGACTTTTGAGTCACATTTGGAGAGAATGGGAGTTAGATTAGTGCACAATAGTCTTTAGGGCAAGTGAGAGATTGTTAGGATATGTGCCCTTTAAATCCTATTGTATGATGCTATGTATGACATTATGTTGTGATTAATAAAGTTGTTTTATTATTATCTAAAATAATGGTAACATGAATATTTGGACATTATCATATAGTCCATGAGATGCATAGTTTGTGATTTATGTGATTTAGTCACAAAAGATATAAATCACAAATTCTTTGTAAACTCAAAATTTTAGTTCGTAATTGAAATTAGGCATTTCATCTGCGAAGACTATAACATATCAACTAAGATGATTTGTCTTAATCATGGAAGTGGAGACTTCTAGTTGATATGTTGATATGTTTTAAGTGTCAAGACATATTGAACTAGACTGCTGTGAGATTTATTATTCTACTAACGACTGTCAAATGAATAATAAATCTCGCGACTTCTATTTACATCAACTCTCAATCCTGAGAGAATATTAAACCTGATCATTAAGTGTAGGTTGCTTTGATATATCAGGAGTGAGATCTAAAGTAACGATTAAAACCTCAGTATGTTGAGCAACCACATTTAGTGTTGAAGGAACATATATTCTCAAGATGAAATTCATAATCTCTTAACAGAGATATAAAATATTCTCTTGAGATAAGTTTAATGGGTTTGGTTATTTAAAGTGTTAGGCCTAACCACTTTAGTAAGGAGTTACTAAAGTATATATTTATGAAATTGAATTTCATAAATATATGATAAACACCTCGTCTTGGCGTATATGCCTCGTGATCCCAAAGGAGGGTGTTTTGTTTCATGGTACTACAAGTTTTACACTATAAAGGGAGATGAAATGTGGCTACACATGATTCTAGATAATGGTGTACACTAGACTAAGTGTAATGTTAACCTCCCAAAGGAGCTATATTATTATTACTTAGAGGCCAAAGGAAGAGCGGCAAATTATTTTTGTTTAGTAAGAGTTACCATGATAGCATTAATAATGAGAATAATTCTCGTCTAATCATAGTGATTGGTGTTAGGATTAGTGCCCTTAAATCCTATTGTATGATGCTATGTATAATATTAAGTATGATATTATGTATGACTTAATATTGTGTTTAATAAAGTTGTTTTATTATTATCTGAAATAATGGTAACATGAATATTCGAACATTATCATATAGTTCATGAGATGCATAGTATGTGATTTATGTGATTTAGTCACAGAAGATATAAGTCACAAGTTCTTTGTAAACTCAGAATTATAGTTCGTAGTCGGTGATGAAATTCGGCTTTTTATCTGCGAAGACTATAACATATCAATTCGATGATTTGTCTTGATCATGGAAGTGGAGACTTCTAGTTGATATGTTTTAAGAGTTAAGACATATTGAACTGGACCGCTGTGAGATTTATTATTCTCCTAACGACTGTCAAATGAATAATAAATCTCACGACTTGTATTTGCATGAACTCTTAATCCTGAGAGAATAATGGACCTGATCATGAGATGTAGGTTGCTTTGATATATCAAGAGTGAGATCTAAAATAACGGTCAAAACCTCAGTATGTTGGGCAGCCACATTTAGTGTTAATGGAACATATATTTTCAAGATGGAATTCATAGTCTCTTAGCGGAGATACAAAATATTCCCTTGAGATAAGTTTAATGGGTTTGTTATTCAGAGAGTTAGGCCTAACCACTTTGGTAAGAAATTACTAAAGTATATATTTGTGAAATTAGATTTTATAAATATATGATGAATAACTTAAAAGGATTAAACTGAGTACTCAAGGATTAAGATGTAGTAATTTACAAAGTGGCAATCTACATTTATGACTTTGTATTACTACGAATATTTTATGAAAGGGTTGCATGTATAATAAAAAGTCTTGGGATATAATTTATAGATAAGGCTTAGAGTGCAACTATATTTATATAGTGGTATTAAATATAGTTAATGGTAATTTTGGATTTGTCAAGAGTTGACAGAAAAGCCCAAGGCCCATTGGAGCTAGTGTCTTATTGGTCCCTTTCGGTCCCACTCCAAGCCACATACTAGAGCCCAATTGGAAAGGCCCAGAAGGCTAGCCCAATTAGATAATCAGTTATAAGGAGAAAAACATACAGATTTTTATATAGAACAACTTACATGAAATGGTGTATGTGAGTGTTGGACACTCTGGAATTCTCTCTTAACATTTCATATAACTGATTGAGAGACCACACATCTTGGGCGTTAGTGGAATTGGAGTGAAAATTAAAAGTATTCCCAAGTGCTTACAATCTTTGTTTTGAAATTCACCACACCAAGGTACACTCTCTTGTTCTTGTATTCTGAAATTTATATAGTACATGTTATCAATTGCGAATGAAGTAGATCTGTTAATTTTCCACTGCGTACATGCATATTTCCATCAAATGGTATTAGAGCGGTCTTCAATTTCGAATTGTATAACATGTTTTATGAGTTTTGGAATTAGAGATTATAGTTTCATATTGTTTGAAGATTATGCATTTAATTTTCTGCATGGTTATTGAAACTATGATTTGATAAAAACTTATATTGATGTTATGATGTTGTTTAAATTTGAATTTAAGTATGTTAAATTGATCTTTAAGGCTATAGCATCAATGAATTTCAGTTTTGATATCATTCTCTGACTATCATGTTCGTATGTTAGTTGTTTGTTCATAAAAAAAAAAGTAAAAAACTGCCTTAGAAAAATTCTGGAAATTCGAGTTTTACGAGTTTCGATCGATCGAAAATCACTTTCGATCGATCGAGTGAAATAGTGATAAGACTTTCTTAAATAGATTGAATTTCGATTGCTAGTCGATCGATCGAATTTGTTTTTCGATCAATCGAGAGGCAATTTCGATCAATCGTAGAAGTCAGATGGTCAAGTTCGAATTTCTTAATTTTTTCGATCAATCGAGGGGTACATTCGATCAATCGAAAGAAAGAAAATCAGAATTTTTTCTAAGTGTTTTCACATGTAAAAGGAGTAAGGCTATGTGTAATTAGATTATGCATGTTTACTAATTAAAAACCTTTAATTTTAAAAATATCCAGGGGGAGAGAGATATAAGGGTTGCATCTCACGACCTCCATTGTCGGTTTATAGTAGTGTGATTAAGCACCTCGCCTTGGTGTATATGCCTTGCTCCCTTCGGAGGGTGTTTAATTCATGGTACTACAGGCTAAACTTCCTAATGATGGATGATATGTGTTTTTAACATTAAGAACGACTACGCTTCCGTGGAGTTACCTGGTGATTCACATTAATTCTAGTCAATAGTGTACACTAGACTAAGTTTAATGTTAACCTCCCTTCGGAGCTATGTCATTATTACTTAGAGGCTGAAAGAAAAGTGGCAAATTATTTTTGTTTGATAAGAGTTAACATGATAGCATTAATAATGAGAATAATTCTCGCTTGATCATAGTAATTAGTATGACCTCGTTTCCGAGGAATATTGATTGCAAGATTGGGCTGTCGTTACATATATTATATTATGGTTTTATTAAGGTTCCATACTACATGTTTATATGCTAAATTGATAATGTCCAGTTTACTTATTATATTCATGTTTATTGTTTTCAGATTTGAACATGGCATCATTTAGCCCACTTGTTACCATTCTTAATCAAAACAAACTGACTGGATCCAACTATGCTGACTGGAAAAGAAATTTGGACATAGTTCTCACTGCTGAAGAGCACAAATATGTGCTTACTAAACCATGTCCTAGCTTTCCTTCATTAGATGCTCCTCCTGAGGAAAAACAACGATATGATCGTTGGCAGAAATCTAATGAGATGGCCAAGTGCTACATCCTAGCATCTATCTTAAATGTTCTACAGCATCAAATGCAAGATGTAGAACTAGATTCAGATATTATGCTAAGTCTGAAGGAGATGTTTGGTGAGCAAGGCCGTTCTGCAAGGCAAGAGACCATGAGGCAAATTTATAATACCAAAATGGCTGAAGGTAGTTCAGTAAAGGAGCATTGTCTTACAATGATCTCTAATATGAATACATTGAAAGTTTTAGGTGCCGATATTGATGGAGAATCCCAAGTGGATATAATACTCCAGTCACTACCAGAATCATTCAAGGAATTCAAACTTAACTATAATATGAACAAAAATATTTATACATTGTCTGAATTAATGAATGAGTTGGTAGCGGCGAAAGGCATTCTTGGTACTTCTAATGTTGAAGCCAATATTGGTGAAATTTCTACTTCTCAACCTAAGTCGAAAGGCAAGGGTAAGAAGAAGAAGAAGAAGGACTTCACTAAGCAAGAGGGTAAACAAATTGCCTTAGGGGTTGTTGACAAAGGAAAGAAGCTCAAAGGAAAATGTTTCCATTGTGGTGAGAAAGGACATTGGAAGAGGAATTGTCCAAAATTCAAGGCTGCCAATAAAGGTATGAAAAGTTCATTCCTTCTTGAAATATGTTTGGTACGAAATCCCATGGATTCCTGGTGTGTGGATTCAGGTTGTACTAATCATATCTACAATTCTTTGCAGGGGTTTCAGGAGACCAGAAAGCTTAAAGAAGGAGAGTTGTTTCTTACTTTGGTTGATGGGAGCAAGATTCTGGTTGTAGCTGTTGGTGTTTATAATTTATGTTTTGAATCTAGAGTTTTAATATTGGAAGACTGTTTGTATGTACCTAATGTTCGTAAGAATTTAATTTCTGCTACTTACTTAGGTAAACATGGATATTGTGTTATCCTAAAAGACAATGTTGTAATAAAGAAGGATAAAGTGTTTATCTGTTCTGGCAATATTGTAGATGGTCTTTATATTTTAACTCCTGATAAGCATGAATTATATAATTCTGAATTAGATAATAACTCTCATGTGAAATCATTAAAGAGAAAGTTTCCTTCTACTAGTGATGCATATCTTTGGCACTTGCGTTTGGGTCATATTAATTCAAATAGGATTCAAAGACTGATCAAAGATGGACTCTTAGAGCCTATGGACTTTGATGAATTTCCAGTTTGTGAATCTTGTTTGGAAGGTAAAATGACCAAACGACCTTTTAATGCAAAAGGTAAAAGAGCCCAAGATTTGTTAGAGCTAGTGCATTCTGATGTATGTGGTCCTATGTCAACTCAAGCAAAAGGAGGTTATGAGTATTTTATCACTTTTACTAATGATTACTCAAGATATAGTTATGTGTACCTAATGAAACGGAAGTCCGAAGCCTTTGAAAAGTTCAAAGAGTTTAGGGCTGAAGTTAAGAATCAATTAGGTAAACGCATAAAAGTCATTCGATCTGATCATGGTGGCGAATACCTTCTTGGGGTTTTCAAGGATTACTTAACTCAAAATGGGATTGTATCCCAATTGGCTGCACTTGGAACTCCCCAATAGAATGGTGTAGCAGAAAGAAGGAATAGGACTCTTTTAGAAATGGTTAGTTCCATGATGAGTTACTCAACTTTACCGATTTCTTTTTGGGGTTATGCCTTAAATACAGCAATACATCTTTTGAATTTAGTTCCATCAAAATTTGTTCCCAAAACACCCATGGAATTGTGGAGTGGGTGTAAGCCTAGTATGAAATATCTCCACATTTGGGGTTGTCCAGCACATGTGTTAAAAGGGAAGCCTGTTAAATTGGAACCAAAATCAGAAGTGAGTTTGCTTGTAGATTATCCAAAAGAAACTAGGGGTTATTTATTCTATAGTTGTAAAGATAACAAAGTTTTTGTTAGTACAAATGCTAAATTCTTGGAAAATGACTATATGAATAATTTTACTCCTAGAAGTAGAGTTGTGTTGGCTGAAATGAATGAACCTGTAAATGAACAACCAATGGATGAAACTAAGGATGATGTGGTTGTATTAGATACACCATAAGATACTATTCATGAGATGTCTAGTACATAGGTGCCTTGTTGTAGTGGGAGAATTGTTCGACCTCCTATAAGATTCATAGGTTTGGGAGAAACTTATGAAGCTATCTCAGAAGAGGCTAAATCGGATCCCTACACTTATGAAGAGGCAATGAATGATATAGATGCACATCATTGGGTCCAAGCTATGAAATTTGAATTAGATTCCATGTATTCCAATCAAGTTTGGGATCTTGTAGAAGCGCCTAACGGCATTAAACCTGTTGGTTGCAAATGGGTTTACAAGAGGAAGAGATGGATAGATGGAAAGGTTGAAACCTTTAAAGCAAGGCTCGTGGCGAAAGGGTATACACAAAAAGAAGGTATTGATTATGATGAAACCTTTTCTCCAGTAGCAATGCTTAAATCTATAAGAATTCTCTTATCCATTGCTGCTCATTATGATTATGAGATTTAGCAAATAGATGTCAAGACTGCATTTCTCAATGGCAATCTTGAAGAGGAAATCTATATGATGCAACCGGAAGGTTTCATAGCTAAGAACCAAGAGCATATGGTATGCAAGTTGAAAAGGTCCATTTATGGACTTAAGCAAGCATCTAGATTATGGAACATCAGATTTGATCAAGCAATCAAGTCATTTGGTTTTGAACAAAATCTTAATGAACCATGTGTGTACAAAAGACATCAAGATAAAGTAGTAATGTTCCTAGTGCTTTATGTTGATGATATTCTACTCATTAGAAATGATGTAGGGATGATGTCATCAGTAAAGGTTTGGTTGTCAAGCCAATTTGATATGAAGGACTTGGGTGAGGCTAACTTTATTCTAGGGATCAAGCTTTGGCGAGATCGCAAGAATAAGATGTTAGGCTTATCACAAGCTGGATATATAGATAAGGTTCTAGAACGGTTTAGCATGCAAAACTCCAAGAAATGATTACTTCCTTTCAGACATAGAGTTCCTCTGCCTGATGACCAAAGGCCTAAGACTCAAGAGGAAGTAGATATAATGAGACAAGTTCCTTATGCTTCAGCAGTAGGAAGTCTCATGTATGCCATGCTTTGTACTAGACTAGATATTTGTTATTCAGTTGGTATGGTCAGCCGATATCAATCAAATCCAAGACCAAAACATTGGCAAGCTGTGAAGCATATTCTCAAGTATCTACGAAGAACGAGAGATTATATGCTTGTTTACTGTTGTGAGGATTTAATACCTGTTGCCTATATAGATTCAGACTTTCAATCGGATCTAGATTTCAGAAAATCCACATCAGGATGTGTTTTTACCTTGGGAGGTGGAGCCACAAGTTGGCGGAGTATTAAGCAATCTTGTATTGGGGACTCCACCATGGAAGCTGAGTACGTTGCTGCTTGTGAGGCAGCAAAAGAAGCTGTATGGCTCAAGAAATTCCTTTCTAACCTTGGTGTAATGAGAATGGAGCAAGCTCCAATCACATTGTTTTGTGACAACAATGGAGTAGTTGCACAATCTAAAGATCCAAGGAATCATAAGAAAGGAAAGCACATTGAGAGGAAATACCATATCATTCGATATATTGTTGCTCGTGGAGATGTGGTGGTAGTAAAGATTGAAAGTGCAAATAATCTAGCAGATCCCATTACCAAAGCCTTGCCTCAAAGGACTTTCGAGTCGCATTTGGGGGGAATGGGAGTTAGATTAGTGCACAATAGTCTTTAGGGCAAGTGGGAGATTGTTAGGATTAGTGCCCTTAAATCCTATTGTATAATGCTATGTATAATATTAAGTATGACATTATGTATGACATTATGTATCACTTAATATTGTGTTTAACAAAGTTGTTTTATTATTATCTGAAATAATGGTAACATGAATATTCGGACATTATCATATAGTCCATGAGATGCATAGTATGTGATTTATGTGATTTAGTTACAGAAGATATAAGTTAAAAGTTCTTTGTAAACTTAGAATTATAGTTCGTAGTCGGTGATGAAATTGGGCTTTTTATCTGCGAAGACTATAACATATCAATTACGATGATTTTTCTTAATCATGGAAGTGGAGACTTCTAGTTGATATGTTGATATGTTTTAAGAGTTAAGACATATTGAACTAGACCGCTATGAGATTTATTATTCTCCTAACGACTATCAAATGAATAATAAATCTCACGACTTGTATTTGCATGAACTCTTAATCCTGAGAGAATAATGGACCTGATTATGAGATGTAGATTGCTTTGATATATCAAGAGTGAGATCTAAAGTAACGGTCAAAACCTCAGTATGTTGGGCAGCCACATTTAGTGTTGATGGAACATATATTTTCAAGATGGAATTCATAGTCTCTTAGCGGAGATACAAAATATTCCCTTGAGATAAGTTTAATGAGTTTGTTATTCAGAGAGTTAGGCCTAACCACTTTGGTAAGAAATTACTAAAGTATATATTTGTGAAATTGGATTTCATAAATATATGATGAATAACTTAAAAGGATTAAACCGGGTACTTAAGGATTAAGATATAGTAATTTACAAAGTGGCAGTCTACATTCATGACTTTGTATTACTACGAATATTTTATGAAGGGGTTGCATGTATAATAAAGTCTTGGGATATAATTTATAGATAAGGCCTAGAGTGCAACTATATTTATATAGTGGTATTAAATATAGTTAATGGTAATTTTGGACTTGTCAAGAGTTGACAGAAAAGCCCAAGGCCCATTGGCGCTAGTGTCTTATTGGTCCCTTTTGGTCCCACTTCAAGCCACATACTAGAGCCCAATTAGAAAGGCCCAAAAGGCTAGCCCAATTAGATAATCAGTTATAAGGAGAAAAACATACAGATTTTTATATAGAACAACTTACATGAAATGGTGTATGTGAGTGTTGGACACTCTGGAATTCTCCCTTGAACATTTCATATAACTGATTGGGAGACCACACATCTTGGGCGTTAGTGGAATTGGAGTGAAGATTAAAAGTATTCACAAGTTCTTTCAATCTTTGTTTTGAAATTCACCACACCAAGGTACACTCTCTTGTTCTTGTATTCTGAAATTTACATAGTGCATGTTATCAATTGCGAATGAAGTAGATCCGTTAATTTTTCACTGCGTACATGCATATTTCCATCAATTGGTATGACCTCGTTTTCGAGGAATATTAATTGCGGGATTAGGTTGTTGTTGCACCTAATATAGTATGATTTTTGGGTTTCATACTATATGGTTATGGATGCAAAATATAATGTCCTTGAAATTATGTTCATAACCTCAAAATAAAGTTGTCATAATTTTGTTCTCTAGCTACTATTTTAGATGAATCACATTAACTATAAAATAATTTTGGACATGGTGTTTAAAGGAGCTGAAGTATATAAATATGTTTAAATTCAGCATTGTCATAATTTCCTATGCATGATGCATTGATGGAAGATAGCTTATGATATGATCATAGTCTCCATTGAAATGCTAATATGTTACGTTGGCTTCTATCTCAGTTGTGCTACAGTATGAGATGTAAGAGTTAGTACTAGACTTAGACTTTATATTAAGTCTAAATGAGATATTTGGTATGAATCATATTGAGTGCTAAGAAAGGCTTAAGGAGTTCCAATTCTATATCATTTTATGAAAAGTTTTTTAATTTTAAAAATGAATTGGAATTCTTGGATGTAGAGATTAATTGTTAAATTTCAAATGGATATGATCCATAAGTTCTTGTTAGAATCATTTGATCAATTTAGATTGTTTTTTAAAATAATTTTTTTTTTTTATATTATCTGAATTGATGAGTGAGTTCTACGCAACGGAAGACATCCTAAAAGTTAAGGCTAGGATCAATATGATTTAATTCAAATTCTTAGCCTGAACCGAAAAGTAAGGCTAGTAAGAAGAAGAATTATAATACCAAACAGTTGGGCAAGCAAGTTGCCCTATTGGTTGCCAAAAGGAAATTAGACTCAAAAGTATGACCGAAAGAAAGTGTTTCTGGTTTGGTTAAACTAAGCTTTGTCCATGATTGTTTTCTAGATGGAGATTTACATGTTTTACTTTTTAAAGAGAAAGTTTCCATCCTTTGGTATTGTATGTTTTGGCACTTATGTCTAGATCTTATTAATCTAAATGGTATTCAAGATTGGTGAAAAATGGGATTTTAGAACCATTATTTTGTTATATTCCCAATCTATGAATTCTATTTAGAGGATAATATGATCTAGGACTCCTTTATTGTAAAGGAATATAGTATTAATGACTTCTTTAAGTCAGTGCATACATGAAGGAGGAATAAGACTCTTTTAAAAATAGTAAAATACATGATAAATATTTCCATTTGCTTATTTCTTTTGGAGATATACTCTAATAATTACAATACATTTTCTAAAATTGATTTGAAAAGTTTGTTTCTATGACATTTATCAATTTGTGGATTGGGTGAAAACCTAGTATATGATACTTCCACTTTTGGAGATGTCCAGCACTTGTGCTAGAAAGGAAGTCTGACAAATTGAAATCAAAAGGTAGAAAAATGTGTGTTTATGATGGGTATTCAAAAGAAACTGCAAAAGATTGTTTTGGTAGTCATAAAGAATGCAAGATGTTTGTAAAGTACAAATACAAAGTTCTTGATAATGACTATGTGAATAATCTTAAAGCTAAAAGTAGAAATGTTCTAGAAGAAAAATGTCAGAATTTTTGTAAGACAACTATAAAATACATTTAGAAATGAGATGGTTGTATTAGATACACCACAAGGTATTATTCTATATATATATATATATATATATATAGCTAGTACACCGGTACAATATCGTAGTGGGAGGATTGTAAATTCATACTTTTGGGATAAACTTTTGAAGTCATTCCACAAGGATATGAATTTGATCCTCGGTCCTACGTAGAGGCAATAAATGATACGAATATGAATTATTGGATCAAGGTTATGTAAATAGAATTAGATTCTATTTAAAGTCTAGAACTTGTAGAGGCGCCTATTGGCATTGAGCCTGTTGTTCTCAAATAGGTCTACAAGGAAATGAGATTGATAGATTTGAAGGTGCAAACTTTCAAAGTCAAGACTAGTGGCGAAAAGATTTATTCAAAAAGAAATGGTTCGACTATGAAAAGATTTTTTCACCAATAGTCAAGTTACTCTATCTAGATTCTCTTATTCATTATATTTCATTTGGATGAAATATGGCAATGGATATCAAAAAAGCTTCTTTTAGTAGCAATCTTAAGGAAGACATCTATATGGTGTATCTAGACTTGTACATAGCAAAGAAACAATAGTGTTTAGTATGCAAGTTGCTTAAAGTCCATTTATGGACTAAAGCAGGCATATGAATCATAAAATATCATCTTTGATCAAGAAATCAAATTGTTTGATTTTGATCAAGTATTAAAAGGCCTTAGGTGTATGTAAAGCTATATAGAATAATAATTTTCTTAATGTATGTTGATGACATTCTAATCATTTAGGATGATGTAGAGTTATTGTCATCAATAGAGTTTTGGTTGTCTAGTCCAGTTTGATACAAAGTACTTGGGAAAGACTGATCACATCCTAAGAATTAAACTTTGGTAAAATTCAGAAATTATGATGTTGAGTCTATCTCAAACTACTTAAATAGATTAGATTCTAGCCAAGTATAGCATGTAATACTTCAATAAAGGATCCTTTCCTTTTAAGTTTGAAGTTTCTTTATAAAGGACTATAGTCCTTAGACATATAAAAGGAAGAGCATATTAAGACGGTTCCTAATATCATGTCTATAAGGAAGTCTTTATGTTATGCTATATACTAGGCTAAATATCTATTTTGCGGTGGGCATTGTAAGCAAATATCAATTGAATCAAAGATCACTTAATTTAGTAGGAGTAAAACATATACTCAAATATCTTAGGAGAATGAGGGATTATATGCTTGTCCACAAAAGTGAAGTTTTGATGATTATTGGATGTACAAATACTGACTTGTAGTTTGATTGTGATTGATGATTTACATAATTTGGTATAATTTATCACTTCTCAACTTTAAACTTTAGTCTAATTCTTTTATTTTTATTGATTTTAGACTTCATTATTGTTTGTTAAATTTTATTGCAGATTTGAAGAAAATGAAGATTTATTTAAATAAAAGAGACATGAAGCAGCTAAAAAATATATATTGGGTCTTGGATGAACAGAACTAAAGGAAGATTTTTTCTTTTTTTTGGGCCTTAGAAGTTGGCATGAAAAGCTAAACACGTTTTGAGCTGAAAAGCTGAACACGTTGGGGCTGAATAGGGCAACACGTTTTGGCTGAAACAGAAAAAAAGGGAGGCGCTGAATAAAAGGAGAAAAAAAAGGTGGAAACAAAGAAAAGAAAAAGAAAAGAAAAGGGGAGGCGCTGAAGGGCTGAAAGAGAAAAGAGACAGAGGCTGAAACTGAAAGGCAGAGGTGCTGAAACTAAAAGACAGAGGCTGAACTGGGAGGACTGAGACGAGATACTTTCAGCATTTATTTTCCTTCGAATCTCCTCAGAAAAATGATGGTGAATTTGTTTATGTTGAATTTAATTTTTAGCATGAACTAAATTTTCTTTATTCTAGGAAAACGATGTAATCTAATTCCGAACCATGCTTGCTTTTCTATGGTAATTTGAATTAATTCTCT